>JAQFXV010000021.1:0-56094 GCA_034694065.1 Camisia spinifer
GAGTAAAGGTATTGAATAAATCTTAAAAATATAATACATATGTTAGGGAAAACTCATTAGAGGACTTCTTTACTATCCGTCTTCACTTGTAAATCCTATAAGTATTTCACAAATAAAAAAAGAGTTCATATCAATAATCTTTATTTTAAAATAAATTTTTTGTATTTGAAAAATAGCTGACTTGAAATGACATTAAATAAAAATTAATACCAATAATTTGAGTGATTAATCATTTTCTTAAAACCCCTCTGAGATATGTTCAAGTTTTATCAGCAAATATATTAAATTACTCTCAATAATGAATCTTCAATGAAGTACCGCTTTTAGAAAGAATTTAGACAGAAATTACTTACACTTATATATTTATATTAATGTAAATAACAAAATAAATAATTTAAGCAAAAATTCTCGGATAAATGCCTGAAATATATTTGTGAAAAAAATATTTTGATGTCTTCAATAATAATAGATCGGTTATAGCAGTGCTGGAAAGAGTAGTGTCACTAATACTAGAAATCACTGGATTACTCGACCGTAACATCATTTTACGCCTAATTACACCATAAGAGAGAAGACACTCTGCGTGAGAACTTACTTACCTTTAAATCTGCGTTTATTAAAAGTTCCACAAATTTTTGATACAAATTCATATCTTTTTAATTGTCTAATCATTGATTATCTTATAGAACATAAAATAATTGTTTATTTTTATTTCTTTATATTATTAGTATTTAATTATAGAGATGATGATTATGAATAGGTTTTAGTGTATATTTTTAAAGGTCGTGCAGGTATAGTGTCATTCGAATAGAGGGGACATAAAGATGAAATGGGAGTTTTGCTGAGAGGGATTCTGCAAAGATAAAAACTAACCAATCAGGAGAAGGACTCAACTTTAAAATTGATGACAACCAAATTGGTCTCATTTGCTTATGACTAAACACTTGAGAAAAAGTTTTACCGATAAAGTTTTTGTAAAAATCAGAAAACTTCTCGTATCTAAACTTTATTAAAGTTAATTCACTAACTTTTTTGTTTTCTTATAACTATTATTTATTCAATTAAATTATGGAATATAACATTAATTCTGTAGGAATTCAATATAATAGTTTCGTAAATTATAATCAGCCCTATTATAATCTTCTTTCGAATCCAAATACTGGTCAAACTCAATGCATTCCTTCAAATCAAACTTTTATTGAATCAGTGTTTTCACCAACAATTCAAAACAGTGTTCAACAAAGAAGAGTATGTCTTCATCGTCAACACTTCACTTCAATATCACAAATACCTCCGCAATCAAATAAATTGTCTTCAACTTTCACTATTGATTCAATACTAGGTAGTAAAAAGTGTGATAATTCATCCATTTCATCGCCAAATATTTCATCAGAAACTGATGCTCTTAAGGGTAATGATTGTAATAATGAAAAAGTACTCTACAATTGGTTGCGTTGCACTCGATATAAACCACCGAAAGTGAAAAGTAATACAAAAATTATAAATGCCTTTAAAAACTGTTTATTAAACTTAACTTAAAACAGTTAGAATTAATGATTTTCATTTTTCGAAGAGCGTTCAACTTCTGTTGGAAAGCGAAAAGCAGTAAATCGCGGGCCACGGATTCCTTTTACTTCAGCTCAAATCACAGAACTCGAAAACAAATTTCGTGACACTCATTATTTGAGTAGTTTAGAAGTTAATTATTTGGCACAAAAATTAAATCTCACCGATTCTAGAGTGAGTTATTCATTCACAAATAAGTTTTTAATCAAATAATTTTTTAATCTTACAATATTATTCTTATTTGAAACTTTGAAACTTTGAAATCTATATACTCTTACTTAATCAGCTTAATTTTTTTGTTGCGGCAAAAATTGTTCCTTTTTTGAATTCAATTCAAGAAAATTAATTTTTCCAAAAAGATTTATATTGAAGGTAATTTAACTATTTAGAGGCTAATCAAAAATTAAGATTTCCTTTATATCAAAAAATATTTATGCTGTTTAAGTTATTATTTAAATAGTTTTTTTAGCATAAATGATAATTATTATAATAATAATAATGAAATTTCAAATAAGAATGAATGATGATAATTAGTTTTATTGTAAAGAAAGTTTATTTTTTGAATGATGGATGAATTAAATACAACTTTATATTAAGTTGAAGATTAAAAATTTGAGCACTTAAAAAATTATCATATAATTGAGTCTAACTTAAGTGCCTAATGATTATGCCATTTAAACAAATGGACAATAGACTCAACTGCTATTATATAAGAAAATGATATTTTTCAAATGAAGTTTTACCATAGAATATAAATACAGGTCTATTATTTGTCAAAATGCACATCTGTTTGGATAAACTCTTTGTATTAATTGCTCTCTTATTTTCAATCCGTCTTTATTTCGCTTTCAACGATAAATTTAAACTTTAATACAGAGTAAAGTGCGGCACAGCTTAAGTAAATTTTCGATCAGCTCTTTTAGTTGTATTCGTTATGAAAATAGGTGAATAGGTTTCACCTAATTTTATGAATAGTTTAAACATAACAAAACATTAGTTTCAATTGTGTCTAATTAAGGGCTTAAAGGATTGAATGATGCATTCACTTTCTTCCAACCGATAATAATAAGAGTAGGATATGTGACAATAATATTTAACTGATAGTTTTGGATTTACAGCTATCCCATCAATATTAGCGGCAGATTATACGGAGTATGCATTATATTATAGTTAAGCGGTTTATTGTGACAGTAGTTATGTTCTACAGGATATCTAGTGTCTAAGTTTTGTAAATACACTCAAACCTTATTCTATATGTGGTCAAATGCCTTAAATCTCCTCAATTTATTATTGGGAGAATAAATATTATTTTGATCATATCATGAGTTATCAATTAATCATCAAAATATACATTAATTTATGACGACATTTGATATATGAATATTAAATAGTTTGATTATTTGTACTCATGTCTCGACTGCAACTTATAAAGATTGTGGACCAATATATATCTTCAATGGAAAGTTGAAACGCATCTGTTTCAGTGGTGACCCAATACTTTGTATTAGCTTTCATTCAAATTAGGAATAATAAGAAGAATTGTTGTAAAAGAGAAAAGAATCGTTAAATTCATACAACTTTTTCATATCATTATATATTGAATTTGCATTCAATAAAAATTGGTTTGCAAGGGATCCAAATTTTCAACTGAAAAATACATAACTCATGAATAGAGAAATTTTTAAAGGGAATGATATGAGAAGAAAACGAATTGAATAGAATAGATGTATATTATATTATAGGGATAACTTTGAATTGTAACTCATAATTGTTAAATCAAGCATTCAATTTCAATCAGTGTCTGCCCCTCGATATCAGGTGTCCGAAAATTTCTGATCACTTATTAAATTTCTGAAAAATACTTTTATTTTCGTGTTCTCTCGTCACAACATCAGTTAAAAAATAATTTTAGAAAATTTCGAAGTTTTAATTGAAATATAAAAAGAATTACACCACAGCATTAAAATGCTTCATATTCGAAGATATCTATTGCAAATAATTTGACTGACCTTTCATCAAACTTTTTAATTTCTCAAAAGACTATTGAAACATAACTAACGTTATTGAATTTTTGCTTCATTCAAATATCTTCTTATTTGAGATATTTTGAAATTGAAGATTCAAAAAGATGTAAAGAGATATTATTTTCATTCAGTAAGAGTTGAAAATTGATAAAACTGCTCTTTAAGGTTAAATTTTATTTTTAATCAATTGAATGAGTGATAATTATCTTTTGAATAGAGGAATAGCATGAAACTTAATAACTTAGTTGAAGGCAAGAATAAAATAATCGATCAAAAACTAAAACTCATCGCTCTTCAATTGATAGAGATTATATTATAAATACTTGTGGAATACTTAATGTGAAGAAATTTTTATAGCTTCAAAATAAATTCATGAAATTAGATCTCATTCCTCACTTCGTGAAGTCATAAATTTAAGATCTCGTCAATCTCATAATCAAATTTTCTTATTTTACGTTTAAGCCTTCGAACTAAAAGATACATAAAAATTTAATTCCAAATGATATGTAAATATATGGATTTCAACAACTTGAAGCAACAAGTTACTCTTAATTTCAATGCATGAAAATCTGAAAAACGCATTCAAAGTTATGATTCTAATATAACTATTGAAATTAAGCTAATTTTGATTCCGCAATATATACGAAAATATCAATTAAAACTTTTCCCGGTATATTCATAAGCATACTAAATACTATTCAAATTAATAGAATTAACTAAAATGTTAAAAATAATCTAACCACTATAACCCGTTTCAAGTTGTTGAAAGTCATATCATGATTTAGATTAATATTTAAGAATGAATATCAATTTATTGGAAGCCGAACTTTTGCGATATCAGTGAAACTGAAATATTGGAAATCTTATTGTCTTTCTTTGAGACCAATAATCAAGATTTGATTCAGAAAAAGCTGTCCCTAATACTCCCAAAAAACAATGCTGTATGTGTCCAGTCTTCAGATTTCATAGGATTTTTCATAATATTATAAATATTATTGATTCATGACTAGAATTGATAGCATTGTTAATTTTTCAGTACAATTGGGATTTACCGAAATACAAATTTTAAAAGTGAAATAAGACAGCTTAAAGTAAACTAAAATTAAACTCTAGTTTATACAATCATTACAATAATTGGTGTTGTACTGAAGTGTGATCTACAAGCTATGAGTGATCCACAGTTAGAAAGTCAACTTGAGTTGATTATGGAAAACTAGAAACCCTAACCTAACCTAACCTAACCTAACCTAACCTAACCTAACCTAACCTAACCTAACCCTAACCTAACCCTAACCTAACCTAACCTAACCTAACCCTAACCTAACCCTAACCTAACCTAACCTAACCTAACCTAACCCTAACCTAACCTAACCCTAACCTAACCTAACCTAACCTAACCTAACTCGAAACTCGGACTATCGAAACCCTTTGGTCACTGCTGAAGATACTCAGGAAATGCATGGTACCACCCCTGAAATGTTGCCGAGGCACCTGAAGGAATACTGGTGGCGCTCAATCAATCCCAAGAAGGATCTCTTTCTTAGTCTTTTACGTGATATTCAGACTGTGTTTGTTTAATTTTTTATAGTTTTAAAAATTGTTTTTATCGTCATTTTATTTATTTCATATATGAAAAGTTTTATTTATATACTCATAAATATGTAGATCACACCGAAGTACAATACCCAATAATTCTAGTGAGTTGGTTGAAAAATAATTGCATTTGCTCTAAAGTTCTCTAAATGTTTTTTATGTGTTACTAAATTATTTCTCACAACTCTAAAAAATTAAAGTTCTTCAAATAAGTCCACATACAAATATTTCAATTGAATTATTATGAGATCGAGTTGTGATAAATTGAGAAAACGCAATAAATAAAACGATAAACAAATAAGTTATAAGATATTCAAGTATTGAATCAAATAATTCAGATCTAAAAATGAAGTAAGAAATGAGTCAATTAAAAACTCGTTCGATTATGATTTGATTTAATCGATTATTTCCATTTGAAAAATTTCCGAAATATTAGAACATTAAACTTAGTTTTGATTTTTGATTTCAACAATTGGATTTTCCTTAAAAATCAAGTTCTGAACCCGAATATATAACTGATCCAGAGATCTAAACCATTCCAACTCTGAATTAACTTTATATCTTCAAAAAATTTACCATAAAATTTAATTGTAAAAGGTATTTAATAATGCATTTTTAGTTACAGCTTATAAATAACAAGCTTAGTAATTATCTTATCAAACTATATTTTTATGCTATTTTTCAGTAATAATTAGTTATATTTATTGTTATTATTTTATTTACTCTTTGTATATTTTTGAATGAACTGAAATTTGGAATTTTATTCATATTAATTTTATCTTATTATATTGTTGATGAACTCAGGAAAAATTCTATTTATTTGCCATAGCCGTAACCGCCATGACCTCCTCCACGACCACCTCCATGACCTCCCCCATAACCACCTCCATGACCTCCACCATGTCCATAGCCTCCATGTCCGCGACCTAATAAACAACAGTTCAGTTTTTTAAAAATTCTGATAATATGGATAAGTAATTTTTATTCACCTCCTCCTCCGCCACCATAACCACCATGACCTTTAAAAAAATTTAAATTTTAAAATGACAAAAATGATATGAATTCGTATAGAGCTTACCGCCACCACCATATCGATGTCCGGCTTCTGCGACAAGTAGTGCAGCACTTATAACAAGATAACTGAATATTAAAGCTAAAACTGATTTCATTTTAATAAAGATTTAAATTTCGGTTAGAATTGATTTCAGACTTGAAAGTAAGATACTTTGATGAATACAAACTCTAAAACACTGTATTTATATCTAAAATTTTTTGCAAAGTTATTACCATTTGTCGATTAGCACCAAACTTGATTTTAATTATTAAAAAATGTGCAATTATTTTGATAAATTAGTATCTTTTGAGTAAAATTATGTAATGATAAATTTCACAATTTTTCATGTTCAAATATTTGGTTACTGAGTTCCAGTTATATCAAGGATTTATTAGAAAAAATAGAAATTTAAATATTAGAAAAGATGAATGAATGTTACATAATATTGTATTAACTCATTTAGTTTAATGTTAAGAAAGAATTTGTTTTAATTTCAACGCATCGCTGGATAAGTGTACTGTAATAGAGATATAAGCTATTGAGTATACGATAATTAAAAAATAATTTGATCTGTAACTTATTTTAAAATTAAATAAGTTTTTTTAACCATTATTCAGTTTGAAATTATTTAATTATGAAATGTAAGAGTTCAAGAATATAATTTTGAAATTTGACTTAATTTTCTCCACTCAATTGAGATTTTGAAATCAAGATTTGCAATTTTTATCATTAATTTCTGTTTACACAATACCAGATTCGTTCGAATATCGAAAAATACTCATGAAATGTGAATTATAATAATTATAAATCATTAAATATAAGTTAAATGCTAATAATTATTGAATTAAAGTTATTTTCGTACATGAAAATTTATAAAGATAATTGTAGTTTAAATACATCAAAATATTCTAACAAAAAAGTCATGCAAAAAGAGCCATCAATTTTATTGACTGACTGATTCAGTTGACTCAATTTTATTTTATTCTAATTTCAATAAATCTATTTATTCATTTTTGAGACAAAGATTTTATCAAACGTATCAAAAATTCCAACCTTAATGAACATCGAATAACTCTGAATTAGTTTCAATTTTAACTTTGTAATTCAAATGGCAAATGGATCAGATCTACTATTCAAGTGAAATATGTTTTGAAATAGATAGATAAGGGTTTCTTACAGAAAAATTTAATGAGTATTCAATTAATCACACATTTATATCATAAGATTTAAATTACTAAAAACCCTTTTGACTGACGTTTAGTCCATCTTTTCCTTTGAACAAAAAAGTGGCAAAAATTTTGATAGCAAGAAGGTATTATTTGTCTAAATGATAGTAATAGTGCATTAATTTGTTGAATTTTATTGAAGAAATACCTCCCAGAAAGTAATCACGCAATCGAGTCATTTAAAGTAATCTCATAATCATGTATGTCGAGCTTCATTAACTTTTTTACTCATTTCTTTATCTTTTACAATCTCTTAACAGATCCGTATATGGTTTCAAAATCGTAGAGCGCGAGAAAAACGCGAAGAACGAGAAGAAAGAGAAGTGGTTGAGTCTCATATGACAAACGCGGACACGAATTATTTGATGGAGTCTTTCGATAAGCGAAAGACGGCTCCAGTGGCTTCTCATGAAACGACTTCAACGATAGAAAGTGTCATTCAATAAGACTAACATTTCTAATGTATTTAACTTAAGAGAACAATCGTATTATAATTTGTGAGATCTATAAAGCTATGACGAAGTGATATTTTAAATACAATTAAAATAATGATTAAGATATAAAAACTAATTTGCATAATAATCATTATTATTGAAACTTCTCTTCTTATATTATAGAACTAGAATTTTACTGAAATTTTAGTAGTTTTCATATGATAAACGACTTTTTCATTTCAATTAGTTTGTGTGCAAACAATTTAAGGGAAATACTGTTCACAAACAATTATCATTTCTGTAAATTATTATACAAATAGAGCTCTTTGTGATTAAATGATTCACTTTTCCATTATTTTCCATTAACTTATTTGCATTGTATTTATTAATGAATCAATTTATTTAAGAAGCTTTCAATATCTGTTATGATAAAACAGAGCAAATAATTTGTAAATGATTGTCGAATTAAAGTTAATCATACCGAACATGTGTGGCTGAAATTTGATATATTGGTTGGCTTTTATTCAAAAATTATAAAAAAAAATAAATTTAAAATTTCGAATAAATAAAGATTTTACATGTTTTTGCTTTAAAATTTTCGCGAACGTATGCACTGATCCAACATTTATAATATAAAAAAAAGACAGTACTATATAAACAAGAATTATGACTTTGAGTATAAAATTTATTATGAAATGTCAGGAAATGAGTTATAAAAATCTATATCAATGATAAGGTATATATGAAAAACAAAATGCTTTTCTCTAATGGAACGATAAAAAGTTTGAGATGTAATGGATTTTGACTGAATTACATTTTGAAAATGTTACTTTAGATAAAGAATGTAAGGTTGTATACAAATTATTGTTGAAGTTTCTATTTTTTAGGCAATAAAATAAAAAACATTATATATATTTGATTATTAAACATGTAAAACAGCACACAATTAAACATAAGGATCTGTCCTTTTGCCCATTTATTTTTGATATAATGTTTATATAATGACAACTTTCCATTAGTTTAGAAACACTTAAAACAGCTCTTAATGTATACGATCGACTCCTGGTATTTTTGATACTTCAATTTCAGACTTCAATTTCAGACTTCATATTTCAAAATAAATACTCAACTTAAATGTAATTTTTTATGAATTTATAAATGTCATCATAAAATTCAAATTCAATACTTTATTAGTTTCTACTTTACTTTAGAGGATATTAACTAAAATGGAAACAAAATTACAGTTTATTTTGCGAAAAAATTGTCAGAAAAATTAGTAATGATTTACAGAGATTCTAAATAAATAGCAATTGATTGGAATATTGTCACGCATTTTGTATTCACTTTTTAGTGAGGCACATATTCTTTTATAACTTATATCGATTATTAATTTATTTGCTAGTTATTAGTTAATTGCTAGTTGTAAAAAGAGTTGTTTTATTCTAGAAAATAAAGCCTCATTTGTCATATTCCTATTAATTAACATTCATATAAGTTAGTTATTTGTGCGTCAAATAATTTATGTACCAATATTACATTTGAGCTTTTACTTCTTTTCAAATTTTCACATAATAAAAAAAGCTTAAAACTAATAGATCCATCAGTCATCAAATTTTGAGTTATTGAACTCTCACCTTTTGAAAAACTCATTGAAAAACGTTAACTCTGTCTTTGAAATTAAAGTTAAGGAAAAAATACTAACATTGTTTAAAATTCAGTTTATCAAGTTTATATGAAATTAAATCAAAAATATTAATACAAATACATTACTATTATTATCTTTTATTGTGTTACAAAATCATCAATTTCATTAATAAAAAAGATAGGAAAATTTTACGATAGAAGAACTGATGACTCAATCGTGAGTTATATTGTCTTGAAGTGAATATTTCTTATGTGCCTTTTTATTATTTTGGGCCTTCAAAAGATCACTTTTTTAATTAAAAGAATCATTTGTATTAAAATTAGGTTTTTGTTTAGTTTGCGGCAATGCATTACTTTTCATTACTCACATTAGTATTTCTGCTCATTATTTTGTGATTCAAGACAAAATTTCTTTTAAAAAACCTATAACTCCAATGAAATCTAATTTTGGCGACATTAACCATATAATCAGTCAACTCAAGTTGAGATGAAAACTTTTTTTTAAGATACTCATTAGAACAAATTGCTATTATTAAAAATTTACATACAGTAATATGATTCACTTTAAAAATACTTTTCTTTTAAACTTTTTTATGTTGTAAATGAGTATTGAATTTAATAATTGAATTTAGATTCGTTATTTTATACGAGTATAGAAAATTGCAGAATCAAAAGGCGATTATTATAAGTGAAGTGAGATTAATGACGCGTAATGTTTGATAATTTTTATTTTTGATTTTAGAAAAGTTAAATCTCTATTTATGGAAATTAAGTTCTGTGTGAAAAAGTGTGTGATAGAGATAGGAATACCTTCTCGTAAAACGAGTTAATGATTAAGGCCTTTATTATTTTATAGCGTTATTATGAAATATTATTAAAGATATTCATTATAGCAGTCATTGTTTTGAAGCATTATTTAACTCTAGTATGAATTCTTACGCTATGATTGAAAAATACAATACAAAAGCCTCTCTTGATTTCATTGGAAAAGAGCAAGAGATAGAGTAGAGAATGAGACAAAAGCTTTTCGATGCTCTTGTTTTAAAAATGATAACAAACTTTGTTTTCAAAAATGTATGAATTAATTTATAATGAAAGGCATCGCTTATTGTTTCACAAACCATAACATATAGATTATAACGTTATACTTCACTCTTTCATTACCAGATAAGTTTAAGTTCACTTAGAATTCGGTTAAATTCACACTTTTCAGTACAATACCATTCAAAACAAACATTCGAAAAACATTAGCATTTTGAGAAAAAAATTATCAGAAGATAAATGCTTAACTAAATCATTCACAAATATTTAAACTACAGTAAAATATCAAATCATTAAATAATAGTTTATATTTATCTAAAAAGCACCCAAATCTTTAGCATTATAGTTATTAAGTGACCCGAAACCTAATTGAATTGAAAACGATGTTATCTTTTAAGTTTATGTAATTTTTGAAACATTTTCAAATTAAAATTTAGTTCTTTCCTCAAATTCCCCTTTTCTATCGTCTCTCTCCTCGTTAATTATCTACACTTATAATACTCTTGACTGGAAAACAATACCCTTTTATAGAATTACTCCAAGAATTGATTTTTTCATAGATATAAGTCGAACAAAGTATGAGATGAGATTTACATTTATCTGAGTTATCGATTGTTTTAATTTGAAAAATATAATTAAAAACTGCAGTCATTTTGATTAAATGAATTTAAAGTATTGGAAGTGGAAAAATGTTGATTGCTATTAATTTATAAGTTTAATTGATCTTTTGTAAGAATATGATTTTCACTCTTTAATAAAATTAAACGAATTTTGTTCTTAAAGCAGAATAGTATGGCTTTAATAGAAAGAATATTCCATTAGTTGATACCATATTACATAAGTTAAAGTGACATAAACTAGTTTGATGTAACGTAACATATGTATCGCTAAAATGTAAGCGTTCAAAAAGTCGATTGTAAAAAGTGAATGAAGCGCATAGTATTCTATTATTATTAGTTATATACACTTTTGACATGTGAGATCAGAATAATAGTGGAACTCAGATTTTCACTCATACTTTTTGTGTGACTGCGAAAGAAGCGAATGATAGAGCCTATCAAAGAATATTCACTGATAAGCCTGATATTCTGAAGCTACACTTTTTTTGTTACTGCAAAAGATCGAAAAATGATCGATTTTGTCAATTCTGTGGACCCGGTTTTAGCTAACTTTTAGTTGACTCGCTCTCTTCTCAATACACGCCAAGCGGTGATCAAAGTGAGGCACATTTCCTTTTCTCTGTATCACAAACACAATTGGACACAACAGAGAATAAACGTTGTGCTATAGCTGTAGTTTTATTATTTTTAATAGTGGACTCAAACGCGTTTTTGTCATCAATATTACCATTTTATTCAAGTATTGAGTTGTATACTGCAAAAATTGGAGTGTAGGGCATAGGCTTTTCCTGATTTTGCTCATATCAAATACAGTACTTTCAACTTCTGGTGGCAATGATTGATTTGGAAAGCAATTTAATTTAATAATTATAGACTTATACTTCGTTCTAAACAAACTCTAACTGCACTCTTCATGAAGAAGTAAAACAACAAACATCTCAGTTCTAATCGATTCAAAGAATTCTGATTTTTATAGCATAAAAAATCGAGATATAGTTATGATCTTATTATTATAATAATAAACTAGAATTTTGTAATTTAGTTTTTGTTTAAAAAGGTATTTCTAATGAGAGTTAATGTTTGATGCAATGAAAAGTATATCCGACAAATATTTACTATTATTTTTATGTACTTACAAGTTTCAAATTGAAATATTATATAATAACTTATGAATATGTGATTAATGAAATGTGATAATTATATTCAAAATTTTTATACTTATTCATGAATTTAACCAAAAGTTGAATGTGCAATTGGTCTGAGATTTGCAATGATCACAATATCTCGTGCCATAAAATAAGTTGAATTGAAAAAGGTCTGCATGAATACAATGTAATGATAGTAAGACTAACCAATGGGTGGCAAATATACAATAATACCTTATACTAGCACTTCCTTTACGTAAAAGTTGTTCCGTTTCCTCATCACAATTGATTTTCACAATATTTTTGTGTTATGTATGACTTCAAGTCAGAGAAAACCATTGAATACTATTTGTGACATCAGATTCACAGCGATTATATACAATAGTTATATAAATAGCGATTCACTACATATAATATCGAATTCTAGTAGTGATGACATGAAAGAGGAGACATTTGATGATACTCTGACTTTTAAATATCTTTTTGCAAAACATATTTACAGTAAACATCCTGTTATGAAAAAATAGTGACACAAATATGATGCAAATCGTTGTTTAAGATTGTTGTCTGTCTGTCACCAATCACTTAACAAATTAATTGGTGGCGGAACTATCTTAAAGGCATCGGAAGATTTACTTTCATTTCATATTCACTTCAACTCGAATAAATCAAAATAATTTGAAAAATGCAATTAAAATCTAATTTCATTTGGATTTGATTCTAATAATTTATTTTTAATCATTAAATTGTGAATTCTTGAGTTATATCGTATTTATTAATAATTGTTGATTTTTGGTTCCGCAACTTTTTGTGAAGCAATAACTGCTGGTTAACCTGTTTCTCACCGAAGTGTCACCTTTGACAATACAAGATGTCATCGAAATGCCAAATGTGTGGTCTGACCAAAATCATAATAATCATATTGTAATAAATGCATTGAAGTTCCTCTTATTATTGTGAGTCACTCTCACTCTTTCAGTGTCTCTCATGCACTCTCATTCCGGTGAGAGATCCTTGAAGTGCGAACTAAAGCACACTCTCATATAATATTATAGGGTCTCATTCAAAAAGCTTAGTATCTCTTTCTTAGTTTCATTGTAATGCTTTGCTTGCATTTCGATTGAAAAGGCATTGCTTTACAATAGGAAAGGAAAGAAAACTCGGTTGGAATAACAAGACGATACCTGTATTGAAATAAAGTATTTAGGTGACCAATTTGTAAGTCAGTCACTGATACCAACATAGATAGAGGCAAACTCAAAAAGGCACTACAATTGATAACCATTTGTGTCGACACATTCATCGGGCACTTCACACCTGCAGATGTGAGTTGAGAGAAAGCAAAAAATGCCATTAAAGTCATATGTAATGCTATTCTCAATTGGGGCTCAAATACCATTTGCTATTTTTTCTTTAGGTATGCGCTTTGCTTTCAACTTTGAATTCCTCACTGAATTCCTCTAAAATTTTGTTTTTAACTCAAGTACTAATTCATTTGTGCAATCTTTCTAAATACAAAACAGTGTTTAAGTATATATTACATGAATTTTTGCTATAACTCTAATATGCAAATCATTGATTCATATCTTTTATAATAAAATAATTATAAATTGAGAATTTTTTGATAATTATAAGGTAGAAAAACTTTCAGTTCTAATAAAAACTTATTATTAATTGAATAAATTCAAACGTTTCGGTTTTATATTGAAAATCGCATTTCCCCCCAAAATAATTTGCAAATTTAAATAAATGACAAAAATGGGGTCCGAATTGAATTTATATCTTAACGGATGAGTATTGATGCTATTTACTTATGATTTGACAAAAGGATGACAAACATAAGTTCCACCCGTTTTCAAAAGTCTTCTTTTCGCACTTTTTCCTTTAAAACTTGATATTCATTTCTAGTCGAAGCATATTTAAGCTGATCGGTGGCAATATATGTGAAATCAATCCTGACCTGTATTGCTGAGCACAGTATTACCAAACAATAGCTGATGTGAAAAGCCTCAGCCAACTGGAAATACAAATATAACCAACCCGTAGAAAATATATTACTGGGCAGCTGTGTATGTAATTGTGGAATTCAGTGGTCACCAGAGGCTCTACAATGAGATTTACTGATCAAAAGAGATGACAGTAGTATTAGAGTGAAAACTCTTTAAGCAACCCTTGCTATCAACTCTTTTGTATGTAAGTTAAAACAAATATATATAGGGTTTTGGCAATGAGTAAAGTGCGGAAACACAAATGTTTGGAGAATATATTGTGATCGATAGGGATGGGATTCTGCAAAAGTCAGACTCTTTCTCTCCCCAACTCATTCACTCACTGTCTCTTCTTTCCCACTACTCTGTGTATATTATTAGTAAGGAAAATAAAACAGGTTGAAAGTTAATTAAATGAGCAAATTAACTGACATTCATCACCCATTTGGCATATAATACAGACACTAATGTCATACAATCTACTTATGATGATATACACTCTTTATTCTGTTCAGATTTTTAGAAACAATTATTTCACTGTTAAAATACTCTTTAATTATATGATGTAAAATAGTTCTTTTAATAATCAAATCCCAATTTTATCAAATCAATTTTTGTCCTCATAGATGATCTTTTTTAGATCGTTAAAATGGTTTTGAAATTATTTATCTATTCAAAACATTTAAATCCCCATTAAATTATATTTAAAATTTTGCTGCACTAATAACATGCATCGAATCAATAAAGTATTTGATAGATTTGTACTGAGATTCTATAGGGAGTGAAAAGGCTGTCTATAAGAGCTTGCACTCCAATTTCAATGATTTACCCACTCGTAGTCTAATAATGGATGCAATGGAAAAATAAAACTGGAGATCAAGTATGAGGTCGAGATGGGACTCGTGTAACGACTTGTGAATATGTGAACAAATGTAATGATAGCATAGCCTCTCAAAAATGGAAAATAGGTATTGAAATAATTTCTCCTTCCGTCTCTCTCTCTCTCTCTCTCTCTCTCTCTCTCTCTCTCTCTCTCTCTCTCTCTCTCTCTCTCCAACTGATCCTTTCTGCCGTTTCCCACATATTCATACAAATACTTAATCCCAAAATGAATTGAAAACATTTTGCGCACAACAGTTTCCATCAGAAGAAGAAAAAATAAGTACATATTGAAACCCATAAATATGAATAACGCATAAACGCGTAAAATGTATTCATCGGTCAGCTTAGAATCAGTTTAGGGGACAGTTGCGGAGCTTAAAAGACCGGCTCTTAATCCTCGTTTATTATTTATCACTTATGAAAAGCAACTCTTACTCAGTAGTGGATACTCTATAGCGTAATATTTGTAAAAACTTCAAAACCCCAATTGAATCGATACTATTAGCCGACACTTTAGGCATTTAGTGGAAGAATTATTTGAATTATTGACGACAAATCCGTCGACTTTTTTGCATATGAATAAACAGGTATTCAGAGACTTGAATGTTTCGCGAACATCTTACCGAAATAAAAAATTTCAATTAATTTAAGTTAATGTTATGAAAAATTAACTTTATATAAGCTTCTTATAAGAAATTAATTTGAAAAATAATGCCTATTTGTTAATAATTATAATTAATACAATTTTATTTTTTGTTGCAGCAAAAGTTTTTTGTTTCTGTTCGGTTTCGTTGAGTCTTTTAAATATTGAGAATCTCTCAAAACATTTTTGCTATTGAATTCATGCATTGCATTCATTATTATAACTAACCATTGAATTTGCATAAATATATCTCATTAGATTGTTTAAAAAAATAATCGCACTCATAATTGCTTATGTTATTTGAACGCTTTTACACAAAGTACAAACCATGTAACAACACGTGTTGTTTTGTAATATTATTTCAAAAAATTATTCATTTTCGTATTTTCATTGAAATCACTTCTCTAATATCAATTGATTAATCATGAAGTATAATCATTAGATAGAGTTTTTAATTGTAACCTACCTCCTTATTTTTTATTAATATTAAAAATTATACTTGTTTTTAATTCAGAAAATTCATTAGTTATAAGTTGCAAATTAGATTTTCTACAAAGAACTTCTATTATTTCTGATTTAGATCAAAGGAACAGAAGTTTTTAGCAATATTTTTTGAAAAAAGTATAAGACATTTGCAATAAATTTTAGCGTATCTGAAAAGAAGAAAAAAATGATCGCTGACTATTTGCAAATTTTTTCATTTTATCAACAATGTATGGCCAAACTTCTATTGGAAGTGCCTTCCAAAACATGTAACACATTTAATATATCAATATATATAGAAGAAAAAAGAGAAGCGAATCAAAGCTAATATATGATCGGTTCGCTAGAAATACACACAAACTATGAATCGCTTGACTGGTCTTTATAAGGTAACAAAACACTATAATAAGCTTTACTATTTGGTAGTGAAAAGTTACTAACCTTAAAGAGAGAACTCTAATGCGACGCTTTAGTACTGGCCGTAACTACCATTTTAGTATCGGTAGTAAATGTTCAAACATTCAATTTGCCTTTCGATATATTGTAAAAATATAACCGTCACATTCAACATACTTCTCCCCCCCCTCTCTCTCTCTCTCTCTCTCTCTCTCTCTCTCTCTCTCTCTCTCTCCTTTTATTCTATTCAAAAGTCTAGTTCTTTTTCTCTCGTTTTATAAGTTATCCCCACCGCTAACTCTAATTGTATTTGACTCGAAACCCGAAAATTTGAACAATCGGTTTAAATGGGCACAAATAGGCCATATGGTGTCACGCCCCTATGTCCGCCACCGTGTTCAATGCAAAAGAGATTGAGGGGACAAAATACGGACCTAAAATAGGAGTTTATGTATATTATATTATATAGTTTAAAAACATTATATACAGGTGGGATAATAGGCCCAAACTATAGATTTTGATATAATCCTATACTTAGATCTGGAGAGTCAGACACTCACCATTTTGGAGTGTCTAATACTTGTTCACTATTTAAGTGATACTCGACTTCAAGTTTAAATTTATTTATCTAATAGAGAGACTTTTATATGTAAAAACAAATTAATGTTTTTAAGTTAATAAGGGCTTAAATAATGACTTAATTGGTGAAAAACATTACCAATAGTTAAACAAAAAGATTTCAATTTTCACCAATCTATTTAATCCACATTTCTGTATACAATCCATAGCTAACAGATAATAAATCACTCGGAATTCAATCGTTTGTATAGTCAACAAAAATTTTAATCATTAATTTTATGATTATTTTTTAGAAACTCATTTTAAATGGTTTGAAGGCATGAGGTTTTAATTTTACTTTTTTGTTACTCATACTAAATGTTTTCGGCAAAAGCTATTTGTTAATAATGATAAACATGTCAAATATTCCTCACTTAACTCAAAAAGCCTCAAATTTTTTGTTGATAAACTTTAGCCTAAAGCTGATTATATGCGTTAGCGATGATTCTAGCTTTTCAACACTTTAAATTTGTTTTTGCTTAAAGTGTGCAAAATGTATACTTAGTATTCGGTTAATTAATAGTTAATAGTTTGAGATCTAATTTAAATAAATTATTTATGATTTAACCTTTATGTAGTATTGTTTGCCTAACTTGTTTTGAACATTATCTTAGATTTTACAATACTTTTAGGCAATACTTTAGAAATCTTTGGAACGAAATTATTCGACAAAATTAAATAAATAAGTTCAAATCCAACCGAAAACTCAAATCCATGAGTAGTTCTTATGTTCAGTATATTTTTATAAAATGTAAAACTGTATGAGAGAAGTGAAAGAGAATCCGAATAGTATGCCATTATCTCGACGTTGTGTGTATTGTTATTCAATGCTTCATATATCAAAAGCTGCCTCAAGGAAATGAAGGCTCTTAAAGGCACAAAAACAGTCTCCGAGAACCTCTCCATAGAATGCAAAATTCTATAGTATTAGATGAAGAGAAAGGAGCAAAAAATTATATAATAACTCATATACTCATACTGTATAAACGTATGCATTACTTTACTGTATATATACAGTGCTTATGCTATTTCAAAGCCTGTTTCAACTTTTAAACTAAATTTTACTTTTCTGATGACAGAAATGGAAGGCGTTTATGATACTTAGCATTTAGCGGAATATTATCTCTCTCTCTCTCTCTCTCTCTCCCCTTCTCTCTCACTCACTCACTCACTCACTCACTCACTCTCTCATTCACTCACTCACTCAAAAGTGGAAAAGCAGCCAAAAGGCATCACAAATGAATGGCATAACGGCATAAGGCATTTATATCTATTCAGGATGTGTTCAGAGCTTAGCGTCGTTTCATTAAGTATGCACTGATGTGTTTTTTAGTTTTTGTTGTTATATATATAACATTTATCCCAATGAACCTCATTTCCCGTAAAATGAGAATTTATAGTTTGAAGATATTAAGTGACTATTTTATAATATAAGCTGAAAAAGGGAATGCCTGAAAATACATGCTGTTTCATATTAGTTAAAGTTATGCTTTTAATATTTCACAAAAAGGTACAAACTTTCATTTAAGAAATAGTTTTTTCTCAAAAAAATCAGTAAAGTTTAAAAAATGAATTGATTCAAACTTGAATGTCTCGGACTATACGTGAGTAGTATTAAAATGCTTATTATTATTACTATTATTTATACTACTTAAACGTGAGCCCGAACAAGTCCAGCTTCGAGTTGAGCCGTGATTGATGAGATTTTTTTCATCATCAGCATTGAGTAAATTAAAAATATTAAAACCTTTGAAATTTTCTTTTAGGTTCGATTGGAAAGAAAATTATTCGAAGACTAGACACATCATCATTATTGAAACAGTCATTAGAAATATTGTAAAAATTGAAAACTTTAATCTAAATATGAGATATTATATTGTTTGAGTTTTTGTACTCATAAAGTTATACTATGTGTCATGTCTTTCTATACTGTACTTGAGCTGTTTGTTCAGAGTCTTCTCATTTCTTTAATTTCCTGAAAATTCGTATTTTAATTTTTTTTCATTATTCAAATGCATTATATATTTAGACATCAAAAGTCAGAGGAAAAATGGATCGACACTTGAAATATGGGTGTATCAAAAAATTGTTTTATATAATCAATTATTTTATCATTTTTGAAACCCATCTGAAAACAAACAGCTTTTTCTCTCCCTCTTTCTAACTGTCTCTATTCCACTCTCAAATTCATACAAGTTCTGTATCACAAATGAATGAATATCTCATCCATTGACTGGTGGCACATATAATCGCATATCTACTCTGACATCATATTCACTCATACTTTCGTCTCTCTCTCTCTCTCTCTCTCTCTCTCTCTCTCTCTCTCCCTCTCTCTCTCTCTCTCTCTCTCTCTCTCTCTCTCTCTCTCTCTCTCTCTCTCTTGACTCTCTTCTCCTGCAGCTGTAGTCCTAATTGAAATCAACGTTAACGATATAATTTCCTGAGTAAAGGATTCCCCGTTCGCTGTCAATATACGTGTAGTAACGATAACTTATTACACGATAGTGGGATCGCTTAATACAATAGAAAAGTGCTCTCTCTATACCATTTTACCAATGATTGAGGAGATGGAAGAGATATTGGGATTTAAGCTCTGAGACACCTCCCAATGCCACCGGATATTGTTCTTGTATTCAAGTTTCATTTCACTATCATAGATGAAGTTAGGATTTTCAGCAATGATATTGGGATATATTTGGGATTTGCAAAAACATTGGGATTTAGGTTTAAATGTGTAACAACACAATAGAGTCTAATAAAGAAAGAAAAATATTGAGAACATTAATCACTTGTGTAAACAGTATGGGATTTGAAAGCCATTGAAGCTGGCGATGAAGTACTGTATATCAAAGCATGTAAAATAAAATAACTTACAATTTAATACTATTGAAAATTTAATTTGTTTTAACCAGTTTTGCATACTATTAGATTGTAAAATACTATAACATGACTTAACGATGAATTATATCAGTCTATTATCTAATTTGAGACTTTATAAGTCTATTATTTGCCTTAACATGGATTTAATTTTAATAAAAATTTAATTAACGAAATAAACAAAATCCTTCAAATACTCTTTAAATTCAAAAACATTGTCAACTGTTTTGGCGCAAAATGTGAATTTTTTACTTTGTTTTCTGACTGAATCTCGATAATTTCAATAAACATTTTTATCTCTCTTTTTCGTCAAATGTAAGTCAAACCAATTTTATATATATTTTAAAAGCATTTGGAATTGACAAAGAGTTCAATCCTTTCTCATGATTCATGAGTGCCTTCAGATTCTGGGCATTTGTGTGCTTTTCTTGACTTTAATTTTTTGTACACATTTCGACTATAATTTGTATGAAATAAGAGAAAAAGTAGTTTTTCAATAAAGACGATTTCGATTTCTGAGTTGTACTTTTGCTAACTGTAAATGTTTTGATATAGCAATAAAAATGAAACGTTAACAGTTATGGTGAGTGAAGACAATGCATATACTATATGGTCATTTATCACTACTGTATCACTAGGAGGTAACTTAGCGTATGGCTTAAATATCACCGCCAGAAAAACTCAAATGGGCTTTCAATGCACAATAGAAAGAACAATATTGTGATACAATATATTAAAACTTAGCATTTTTTGGACTGTGCTTTAAGTCAATTCTCTTTTTCAAAAAATATCAATCTCTAGAGACCAATTTTTGGAGGGTTGGTCTGCAATTGAGTGGTGAGAGAACTCTTAAAAGTCGGCTCAAAGTTATTTATACTGACGTTAATGACTTACAATATAAGTCTACTACAAAATCTCGAGTAATGGACTCGAGTGAACAGCTCTCGAGCAAACGTGACTATAGCTTGAATCATATGTTTTCATCTGACTCTAGATATATAACTATTTTAATAATAAAATGATATATGCCTTAAACATTTTTTCTTCATTACACTGTATGTTATATGACTGTCACTCAAACTTAATCATTACAAACACTAAATAATATGAGAGATTCAATAAGAAAAAAAGTTACCCTTATAATTATCTTATGGTCTGAAAATCACTTCAAACAAAAGAAATATTTTCTCCAAATAAATTTTAAAAAAATAAAGTGTTTCAAAAATTCTAAAATATAAAAAAGATTGTTTATTGTATTTATAAATCAAAAGAAAATGAACTTTTTCTTAAATTCCTTCAAGTATTTTATATTAAGCAATATTTATAATTTCTTTTTGTTCATTCATTTTTATTGCACGTGATATTTTTGAATGACTGTCACAATCAATAAAGCAAAAAAAGCCACTTTTGCGGTTTGAGAGTTGAGTCAATTGAAAGCTTCTGTCCTCACTTATTACAGAGTATGTCATACAACAGAAAGAGGGTTTATGAGATCAATTGATGCAATCAAATTCAATAAAATATTTTTATTATTCATATATTTCAATACAGAAAACAGTATTTTTGTATTAAGTATAGCTGAAGTATTATAAATACAGTACTGAAAATTCTTTTAAAAATTTTGCAATTTCTAATATTTTATATGTAGAAAAAAAATCAGAATCCATGAAGAAATATTCAAAACTATTAATGATTATTATTTGGATAATCAATACATATTGTTGTTTTTGTGCAGTGAACTTATGTTTTATCAATAATTCTTATAAAAATACGTTCTGTATGATAGCATTTGGCAAAAATGTCAATAAACTTCACAAAAATTATAGTAAACTTACGAATCAGTTAAGTTTGAAAAGCTTCCAAAACTTCAGAATTTTAGTTGTGATCAATGTATAAGTTTTAAGCTCTGATTCAATAGAAGCTTACTTTATGCCGAATAAGTAGCACTTTTGCAACTTATTTTTCGATCATTATTATGTTTATGTTTTGTCCATAACATAATAGCATCAATAACATGTTCACAAACTTATATGCTTTACATCGTTTTCGATAGAAAAGGACATAAAATATTAGATTACTTACTGCTGCTCTCAATAAAATGAAATCCATTTAAATATAACAGCCTATAGATTGTGATTAAAGCATCGTTTGCCTGATATTTTACACATAACGTGATGGAGACAACAAATAGCTTCATTTGGGTCTCTAAAAGAATCGATAATATTATGAATGTTTTGTCTGTAAAGAGGATACAATATCATGAAATGAGTATTTCATTTCGAATAACTCTCAATTCTTTATTGATCCCTTTGAGATGATTAAGCTTTGATTTAGTGTTTGGGATTACAATACTTCGCTTTTCTGAATGGTCCCAATAGATTAAATACTTATAACTTGAAAGTTCAGCAAACATTAAAGTGTTAGTTTACGAGATGAAAAATGTTAGAAACTATCTTTTTAAAGTTGAGGAAATACCGAATAAATCTAAGTGTTCATAAAAGGGCATTTCAGACACTAATACGCCTCAGAAAAGACACTAAAGAATGATAGAGTGCAGAATCTCTTGTTAAAAGTGAAGCATAAAAAATTTGAATATATTATAAATTAAATCATAGAATGAATGAAACTATGGAAAGCAAAAGTAAATTAAAGTATCTTCAATATGAAGAAAAAATTCAAGAACTACTAATTTCTCATCTAAATGTTTTTTATTTGAAAAACATAAATTCTATCACTTTTGGTTATAAACTTTTATGAAGCAATAGTAAAAATGAAAATCAAGTTCAAAAACTAAAAAGATAAAAGAAGTTAAAGAAAAAACTTGAATGCAAAAAACTGAGATGGAAATTACAACCTTAGTTAACTTTCACTAAATTGAAGTGATTGTTAATTATTTATCAATAGTATTAATTCAATTTTCAAATTGAATAATAAAAGAGCTTAATTTGTGTAAAAGCTTAATTTTGTATACTTGCGCATCTCATCAATTTTAAACTTCACACTAATTTGATTATACAGTAATGATCCTAAAATACAAATATACACATTTATTTGTACGGATCATCCTTTCATTTCAATAGATTATATTTCAAATAAAAAATGAGTAATTGTTATGTACTGTGGATTTTCCCTTAATCATAATTATTATTAGAATTTGTATTAACTTTATAATAAATTTTGACTTCGAGCTCAAAACTATCTGTTCGGAAATGGATTGAATGACAAATTATGCACAGATGTTCGGGCGGAGTAGTAGTCGGGTGGACAGTGGGTGTGTTTGGAGTGGTGATAACCGTAGAAAATCAGAACTATCGTAAATAATAAACTGGTCTATTAGTGGAACAGTGGTTGGGATGACACAAAACTGACTCACTTTTGTTATTATCAATAATATTGAACTAATGTTTAAATTAGTGGGTCTTTAGCTTTTTGTTGATCTCTATTTTTGGGGCACTAATAGCGGATGTCTGTAGAGTCAGAGAAGAGTCTAACTTATAGAAGAGATGAATGGCAATCAATACGTGGTCTTTCCTGAGTGCAACTTAACTAACAATAGATCTATCATATCATCCATTTATTTATTGATGATTTTACTGCATTTCTAGTTTATTTAAAAACACCAAAATCTAAATTATTTCTTATGGAATTCTATAAAAATTAAATAGAGGTTTAGGCTTATAAATGATTATCAATACAATATTTAGGGTGAAGTGTCCTTAACATCAGTCATTGGTTTAGTTTTGTGTCTAATATTTTTGGATCTTACGATAACTTTCAAAGTATTGGTTTTCGGTAATAATTTCAAGTGATTTCCGGTTAATAAAGTTGATTTCTATTTTAGGTTTTGAATTGTGGCCCAAAAGTCTTATTGAAAGCTCAAACAAAACAGTAGCTCTATTTCGTAAGTATAAAACTTTATTTCTACGCACATTTATCGCATATATTTAGCCCAAAACCAATTGAAGTGTATAACAAAGATAATGAGATTACGAACGAGGAATGAAATAGAGAGAAAAAATAAATGCGACAAAAGTTTCGACACTGGATCAGGAAAAAGTGTACAGTACCAGCGAATTGGGATGCAATAATATGAGGCTAAATCTTTTTAACACTCTATTTACAATGAAACACATTTTATAGCGAATCTCGCGGGAAATTTCTACCGCAATACTAAGTTAATGCTTGAATGATCGAATCATACCGGAGATAAATAGGAGGACTATTTAATATTTAGTGTTTCCAATCATATTACAACATAAGGCACTGTCAAAGAAATTTACATTTAAAAAGCAGTTTTGTAATACTAAATGGTTGACTCATTGTAAGTATTGATAAGTCAACCGCGAATATAAAAAAATTAAACCTCTAGTGGTTATTGATAAGAATCTCCGGTTTCAAGTCATTTGGGATATATTAAACTTACTTCGGTCTAAATTATTATTAAAATTTTTTACATTATAAAAAATTCAATATGAAATTTAACACTCGATTAATCTATAAATTCATTGCTGAAATCACAAACTCATTTGAGAGAACATAATAAGTTTAAAATTATTTGTGATGCTTGTGATGCATCAATGCTTATGATTGATAACTCAATTATTATAATAAGTTACATCAAATTTTCACATTAAACTTCAATTCCACAAACCTAGAGCGTAATCAAAAAATTTATTGTCTTTAATAGTATGAGACTTTGAATCAATTTCAACGTCTCGAATAATTCGTCAAAATTTTCTATTAGCTTACAATTCTTCATATTCTTAAAGTCAACCATAAAGTTCATCATCATTGGGATGTTTATTACGATTTACAGTTTATGTATATGTGAAAATTTGAATTCGATTAATGTCTGTATTTATCAATCGGACAGATAAATAAAATATTAAATTTGAATTAAAACGAGACAATATTAAATCCAATGGGTTGCAAAAATTGAATTCAGGGTTGCTTTTGACCCAATCTCTGATAATGGAGATCATTATTTGAAATGTACTCCAGTGAATATTACTGAATATTACAATACGGTTGAAAATGGTTCCAATGGTTCTTATATTGTTCTTAATTAAATAAATTAAAAACTATTTAAATTATTATATTATATTACATGTTGAAATAGAACTTGATTTGTTTTGTGTATCTCTATTTGACTTCAATTTTAATAAAAAGAGAGATCAAAGAATCGCAATCCATTTTTCAATCTTTTAAAATGAATTCTATTTTCAACAATGAAAAGACGAATTATAAATATAATGCACAAACATTGGATAAATGGGTCACACTTTCGAATCGAGTTGTTTATAACGATAAGTAAAACTTACAGTTTATCTGATGGGAGTTTGATATAGTGCTCAATTCATGCAATTTTATATT
Organism: Camisia spinifer; assembly: GCA_034694065.1. NCBI lineage: Eukaryota > Metazoa > Arthropoda > Arachnida > Sarcoptiformes > Camisiidae > Camisia > Camisia spinifer. The sequence goes on from JAQFXV010000021.1 coordinate 25,611, forward strand.
TCTGTTTATTTAATAAGTTAGGTCAAATATTATTATTCTTTCTGGATTAAACTTTTTTAATTTTAAACAATCTTAATAATTTTTTCATTTTATTTGCTTGTGGAAGCATAAAATTATGAGATAAATATGTGAAAATTTTTCTACTTTTTTCACAAAACATATCAAAATGGGAAAATGCTCTGTAGTTTATATTCTTTTCATCTTAAATATTGTCTCATATTTTTCTTTTAATTTGCATATTCAATGATAATTCGAATTTTCAACAGTATTCATGTTAATTCATTTAAATTATAGAAGAAAAACCAAAATAAGATTAAAATGAACAGATATTACTGTACATATTTTCAACTTTTATTTAATCCTTAATATTTATTACCGACAATATATTTTTCAAAAACAGTATTTTGATAATGTATTTCATCTTAAGTACAGAAAAGATAATAACATAATAATAATAGCAGTAATACATAAGTTTCTTTTTCAAACATTGTTTGGTAATTCTTTGAAATAACATTTTTTGGCTAAACTTTCACAAGTTTACGATATTGAGACTAGACATGAAAAGTTTTATTTTAATTCAACACTAAAAACTTGAATTTATTTAGCCTTTTGTTTATCATATTTAAGAACATGTTATATTCTTTAAGAAAGATTTAAACTAAATCTCAACCAAGTTTTTTAAATTCTATCTAAAAGTCAATTTCTTGGAAAATCTTTAGTGATTTTGAATAATACATGTCCATAAATACTCGGCACAAATGATATGATTTTTACAGTATGTTCTCTGTGTTCAAAATGAATGTGAAAACATAATTCCCTTTAAAATATACAAATCTATAATATTTCGCTCAATAATCCTTTGCTTAAATGCGATTTTTATTATAGTTCATAATTAAATATATGAGTAATGAAGTTATTTAGTTAATACTTAAAAGCATTTTTTGGAGCAAAAAACTTTTGAACTAAAAATATGTCATTTTTGTGAACACAAAGTGTAGCTCTTATTTTAATGAACGTCATGGAAACACATTTGTCACTAAACTTATTAAAGAAATTTATTCTTTAAAAATATTTAAACAGTTGAATTACAGCTAAAATTAAGGCACTCTCTTCTCAATGAATGAAAATTGAAGATAATGACAATTTTCCTAATAGTAAATAATCTTGTTTTGTTCTCATTCAGCAATTTTAGGAGTGTTTAGAGTATTGAAAATAAAAGATTTGTTTCTTTTTGAAATGGAGAGCAATTCATTCGCCTATTTTTCATCTTAAAGGACACACTATATTATATAGTTTTGAATCAGATTTGATTTGCTATTAAGATTTCAAACTTGATTCTTGTTAACCGAATTCTTAACAATTAAACACTCATTTAATAAACTAAAAACTAAATGTAATTATTAATATAATTTTGTTCTAATATTCATGATTTGTTGCCCATTAGAAGTGAAATAGAAATAAAACTAAATGCAAAAAAATCTAAAATGCGAAATATTTTAAAATTAATGCCTAACTTATGCTAAAATAAAATTTTTGTTTCACTGAATTTCAGCAATCATTTTGTTTCCTAATTTAATTAATTAGTAGTATATATTTGTTTCATTGTTGATAAAAAGCGTGTAAATATGTATAACTGAATCCTAACCATCAGAATGACCCGTTTGATAATCAGATGGTAAAATCTGAAGACTACCACCACGGGTGCTGATGCATCAAATGGTGACCATAAGCTGATGGCATTACATTCATATTGAAAGGTGTCATGCATTGGGCGCCTGTCGGCAATTGCGATAATTCTGCGGCTGATAAATTAGACAAACCATTGTCTTGTCCGGGATGGCCCTTCATCATTGATCCGGGTTGACATGGCTTACCATCACGTACTAGTACTGGCACTGCCACACGTCGAGGTGAAGGTAATGGGTTCATATCTAGGCCTTTCTCTTGTCGGGCGCGTTTCGTTTTGTATCTATGATTCTAAAAATCAATTTAATGATTGAATTTTATTAATTCAGCGAAACAGAGTTTGACTAATTATTTCATTAATTATGAATTTATAAAAGTTTTAAATAAACTATATTTTAAGCAAAACAATTAGCGAATTATACAATGGTTAGAAATTATTTTTCTGTTGCTAACTATGCCAGTACTGAGTGCATGATTTCAGTAAATGATCAATTCATTCGTTTAAATAAATATAAAAATTATTGATTTTATTGAATCTCATAAGTTATAGTAATAAATCATTGCATTACTAATATCAGGAGCAATTGTTAGCTATCAGTATCTCAAACATTTAATCAGGAAAGAAATGCAAGAACGCATTTATTTGTAGCCGAAATCTCGCACTTTTATCGCAATTATTGCTTAAAAACTATTTTTATCAGAATAGACTTTGATTTTTCTTTATTCAAATATAGGTATTGGTTAGAGCTAAAAGTTCGAGAGTTTATCAGATTTTCACACAAAGTTTTTTAAACAACAAATTTTCTATGACAAGTATTAAGTTATAGATTGATTCTCAACTAAGTCTTGCATTAACTCAACATTTTGAATATAAAAAAAATAGAATCCGATGGTTTCAATAGTTTCAAAATGTTTTCCCTATAACTTAAATTTGAACAAAACTAGATCTAAAACAATATAACAAAATAAGTTATCATTACCTGAAACCAAATTTTGACTTGAGTTGGCGTCAACCTAATAATACTCGCTAAATGTTCTCTTTCTGGTGCTGATAAATATCTTTGCTGTCGAAAACGTCTTTCTAACTCATAAGTCTGTGCCTTAGAAAATAAAACTCTTCTTTTTCTTTTCTTAGTCGAATGTTCGCCATTACCTGCTTGAGTTCCATTGCCAACTGTCATACCATTATCTCCATTATCATTCATTTTAGAGCTTCTCCTACTTATACCGATCCCATCTTCAGAGCCCAAACCATTAATTGGTTCGATATCACCTTCACTGCCGTCAACACTCAAATTACTATCAGAATTATAGGGACTGTCAGGTGGACTGATTTGATTATTATTTTGCGAATGAACAATGATTCCATTATTAGTGATCAATGGCTTTGACTCTATTAAGTTTGGACTTGTAGTTGAGTTCGGAGATAAAACTGCAGTATCTGTTGGTAGTGCTGGAGAGGTATGTTGTGGAGAAGATATGGCCGGCGGCGCATCGCCTGATGCTGATAAACTTGTGGATGAGGTCGAAGATAGTGCTAAATGGCCTGAAAGGTCTGGTGGTATTTGTAAAGGCTCAAGAAAACGACTGGTGTCGAGACCCACTTGACTGAGTGATGCTATCAATCAAATAAACTAATGATTAACTGAATCATTGAAACTTATTTAAATCTTGAAAAGTTTTGAGCATTGAATAATTTCAAAAATTTATCGTAATTAAAGTGAATTTAAGTCAATTGAACTGAATTTGAATTTCAAAATTGATAATTATATTTATTAATTTAGCTCTAATGAGAAAATGAAGTTTTTTGAGCCTAAGCTAATTGACCAGAAAATATGAATCCGATATATCTATCAAATTATCTAATTATAAGTTTCTAGAAATAAGAATCTAAAGCTCACGCAAAAACATTAAGTAATGTTTTTTCTTTCATGTAAATTAAAGTTATAACACATTTAGTTGTGTTAAAACATCTGCAATACTAGTATCGGATTAACACAAGCTTTTTCTAATATTTTATTGTATGGACAGCTGTTTAAATAAAAGTTTGGACATGAGTAATATAAGAACATAAATATCTAATAGAAGTTCTAGCGGTACTTCTGCAGTAAATTGTAGTTTTACAACAACAGAGAGGGAATAAATTGCACATCACTTAATACTTACGCAAAGGTGTCGAATAGGTAAACATTTCAGATGGTGGTAACCATCGAGCGTACGGATTATCACAAATACCAGCGCTATAGTATAGCGCGGCCGCCGCCGGATGATAGGCCGCTGAATTGGCTGATGTGAGACAGGTTTCACCGTTTCCATCGAGTGTAAGATTTGATGTGCCGTTTGTTATTGGACTGGAATTAGGATTAGCACGACTTGATTTATTTGTCGGTAAGTCTAATATATCTTTTACACTAAAGCCAAAAGTTCTGTCTTTAGACGCGGACGAACTCGCATTCGTTAACATTTTCATGATTGACAACACGTTCACAGTATATGAAGACGACGGACAATACATTCAGTGATTTTTAATATAAGCACTACTTTTTAGCACAACTTTTATTTCAATTTAAAACATAAAATCTCGACTTGAAAGCAAACAAATATTTCAAAATTGAATCAAAAAATGGAAAAGTTTGTTAATGAAAGTTTTTGCTAACATTATTAATACAGTTTGATTAAGTCATTAAAAATAATATAATGTTTATTATTATTATTATAATGATTAACCGAAATACAAGTTTAAGTATATAATTGAAGTGACACTTAATATCCAAGAGGAAGCACTTAAAAATGACAATTGATGTTTATATACATATAAAAATGCTAAAACTCTCTTTCTTTCACACACTCACATAAAATCTCATACAGATTCTATGCCAGTATTGTAAGTATTATGCATTCATATTCACATTTAAAAATTTTCCTGATGAGCAAATATACATTTCATCGAATTTTGCAGCGATCAAAACCTATGACTGTTAGAGAAGGACACACTTTCGAAAAAAAGAGTGAGAAACATAAGAAAATTCTCCCAAAAAGTGAAAGGAGGAGTTGCGATATATTCGAGCTCCAATTGTGAGCCAAACCCACTCTTAAATTGTTCTTTTCTTTTGAATCAATTTGTCATCGAATACCTGCCTCTCTCATTATACTCGATTGGATGCTTCAAATTCTCCCCCAAAAAGTTTTTAGCATAAGAGAAGAGTATACACACATTCATCAAAGAATAGCATTTCGAGAATCCCCTCATATTTTTTAGTAGAGTCGCATTCAATGTGTGCCTTACAGTACTATTTATTCTTTGTGTTTATGTGTGTGCCAGACATTTATCGATCGATGTGCAGGGATTGGGCAGCGCTTACCGTCGATGATTTTGAAAGAAGTGCTGCATTGGATGGCTCTCAACAGAATGTGCGCCACCCTCTCTTCATTGAAGAAGATGCTTATTCGTGGAACAAGTGGAGACGACTCTACAACTGGTACGAGTGCCACTTAAAACGCATGTACCATACCATATACCATCATCATCATCAAGTGCGTGCCAACTGCTCAAGAAGTGAACAACTGTAGCCCCCTTTCTCTCTCTCAACACACATATACACACATACTATACACTGAGTCTCTCTTTGTTAATCCCCTCTTCTTTTACTCTTCTTCTTTTAGAGCTACTTTAGTTCTTAAGTGAAGAGCTAGTGCTCAATGAGAAATGGCTGAAATGGCGGCGCAAATAAAGTAACGAAGTTTATTACCGCTTAACTTGTGTTGTATACACTTATTAGGATATTGGTCTTCAAAGGCCAATAAATTATACTTTTTGTTTTTACGTATTCTTCTTTTCTCATTTGAATTGAGTAATTATATACAATCGAAAGGGAAATTAAATACTCTAATTAGTGAAATAAACTCATCAATTATTCACTCATCAGATTAAATAAATGCATTCATATATCCTCTTATGGTTTAAATACAATAAAGTCACACAAATAAACGCTTCAAGTGATAAACACTTCAGCTTTTACTTTATATAAAAATCGTTCCAGAGTTTAAATTTAAAATTAAATTATTAATAAATTTTTGATTTTGATTAATAAATCATTTATTTTGAATAACACAGACATCAAAAAATATTCTAAATATAAGTTTTATTAAAAGAAAAATTATTGATTACTGATATATATTTATAACTTGAAACTAAACACTAAAGAACAATTGACTGTAAGTTCCACTGAATTGAATAGAATCTAATTTTAAGTAATCCATCAAAACATTGCTTTACAGAGCTATCAAAAAGAAGGCAACAGAGGAAAAGTATATTATAAACTTAACAATATAAGTTAAATGCTAACACTTTTTCTTAGATTATACAAATATATTAGTCTAACATTTTCTGTATTCCATTTAACTATTTTTATGCTTTCATTAAATTAACATTTAATAAGATTTAATACTTTTTAGCTGCTTTTTGATGAAAGAGTGATTCAATTATATCAAGAGCACTAACAGAAAAGAGTCAAGTTTTTATGATAAGATACTTTAGAAGCTTATAATTAGGCGAATGTAACCAAAAATATCGGTTTGCATTCACAATATAAAGAGTAATTGACAAATAGAGCACTTCTTCAACAACGATTGTTATGCAGTAAAATAGTTAATAATCTTTGATGCGGTACTTATCATAACATTCATGAAATAAAAATTACAATAAATTATTTTTATCCATCAAATTGACTTTAATATTATAATGATTTTTGTTTTGTCTCCTTTAGATGTTTTATTACTTTAGGCTTAATTTAAGTTTTATGCGTTTGATAAAAGTTGACAACTATTTAAAGCCTCCTTCAAATTGAATATCATTTAGATCTCTTTCTCTGTGTTTAGGGTTTTAACTTGAGATACAAGTCTAACCACTTGAATAAGAGCTTAATTTTTCGAGAGGGCTCGAGAATTGAGATGTTTCATAAAAAATGATTCATTACTCAAATGTGTTTATACATAAGCTTAACTAATTTTAGTTGATTGACACAAATAGGCTTTTGGCAAATCGAAAAATCAATTTCTTATGAAACCTTCAGACAAATATTAAGCCAAAGAGGAAGCTTTTAGTCATAAGTTTTTTTTAAACTATTTATAAAGCGTTAAAATTTATTTGAACTTAAGCTTAAACCAAGAAATATTCCGATAATTTCTGTTATCTATGAAACCGCACCTCAACTGTTGTGAGAAATCGATTCTTGACTGGACGATGACTGTAAGTGTCATTTACCTAAAATATTATCAAATAAATAATATAGAGAATACTCAAACAGTGAGAGAATGTGTGTAATCCTAACATTCGTATTCAAGTGTCAACTTCTTTTCCATCAAGTAGTGAAGAGGTAATAATATAGAAAAACAGTAGTGCAAAAGAAACATCCATTCATGTTTGAAAATAAGGAAATAACTTCAAATTTTGCATTAAACTCTTCAGTCGAAAATCAAAAAGTATAAGAATATTGCTTCGGCTTTAAATTAATTAATCAATAAAATCGATAAAAAAATTAATTTAATACGATTTAAATTTTTTAATTAATATAACAAAGTGGTTAATTTTAATGTTACGTTCTATATATTTTAAGTGAAGTCGGGAAACAAGCTCTTATTCAAGATTTGAATACTTTCTACAACATTAGTATTTTTTGTGCCATAACTTGATATATTTTTACTAAATCTTAGATAATTTGTTTATAAGAATGTGATTAAAAATGAGGCAAACTATCAGATAAAAATAAAATAATTGTTGCCAACAAAGGCAGTGCCAATTATACAATAAAGTATTTGAAGGCTTTGCTTTAAGTAATAACGGAAGAAGAATGAGAAGAGCTGCTGATTCTCGATAGAGTTATAGCTATAGGTTTGGTTCGACGGCGTCTCGTTTGTTGTTATAAAAATTTCTCGGCTTTTAAAAGTTAAACACTTCCCTTAAACAGAGTATACCTTTTACCAAAACCTTTAAAAGTTATTCAAAAAGAGTGTGCAGGTGTGTGACTCTCTGACCTTTATTTCGTTCTAAACGTAACATATATTAGTCTATTCTATACAACTATTTTTAAGGAGTATTACACATATTTGCAGTCGACGTATAAATATCCCCTTTGAAGAAGAAATAATTTTTCAATTTTATCGTAAACAAAATTCTTTAAGGAAAAAACTTTGTCCAATACAAGTATAATATAATGGAAAAATTAGTGTCTAAATTAATTATTTGTTGCATTAGCCTTAAGTGGATAGAATTATTCAAAAAAACAATAATATTTATCAATGTTTCCAAACAATTTATTAAATTAAAACATCTTAACTAATCAAAAGAAATTAAAGCTTTGAAGACACACAGATTATTGTCGACATATAATTCAATAAACTTAAAGGCTTTGTTTGACAGTTAAGCAAATATAACGTGAATAAAGCAACAAAAGCTGATATAACGAATTAAACTCTGAGATCTAACGTATTAACTGTAATACTTTGAATCTGAGTAAATCATATGAAGACAATTCTTACTATTTATAATCAGGACAGTTGTCAGAGTCGAGTGACAATAAGGTTCCAGATTCATGTGTTGTGACAGATGATAAATTGGTGATTGCATTAATTTGTTGCTGATGATGATCTAAATAATTAGAACTCGCATTAATACCATTATAGTCTTGATCATAATCAGACCACCGATCAGTTGTAGAATACATTTTGTAAATCAAATGAATGAATTAATGAATTAAAAGTTTTAAATAATGAAAAATAAAACTTTTATGAAAATTTCACACTTTCAATGAAATGAAATCAATGAAAAATAATAGCATTAATAAAATTAATAATAAATTCATAGATGAGCTACAAATCATAGTTGGGAAATATCAATAAGAGTAAAGTTTTGCTCTATCAGTTTTCGAGCACATGCTGTTAATACTGGTTTGATTCTGGCTATGTATGGCTTCTTAGAGTCTCTCAAAAGTTTTAGTCACTGATAGATAGTTAAAGGCAACAAATGATATCGGTTTTGCTTCTATTGCCAACACTAAACACTATGGATATTATCGACAATATATACCACCAAAAATATAGCGTTTGCCTTATGTTTTTAAATTACAGTAAAACTACATTATAGTTGACGTTTATATGTGTTTATCTTTCTTTATTCGCAAAAACAAACAAAGAAAAGTAAATGTGATAAATCATTTATAATTTAAGTCTTAAAAATCTTGCATTTTTATGATTTTTTCTCGAAAGTAAGTCTGAAATTCTGAAAATTATTGAAAAATAAATATTAATCAATCCTTGCTATAATTATTTAAATAAGAAAATCAAATTTTTAGTTTACTTTAAAGATGGGCTACAATGGTTATTAATCTCGATGTGTGTTATGTGTTCTATATGTTTGAGTTATAAAGTATAAGGTATTGCCTTCTGTAGTAACTGATTAGCGACAGATGCGGACAGATTGGAGCAAATTTAATATTTGTGTGTAAACTGCGATCACTTTTATACTCATAAGTTATTGCACACAATTCTCTTTCACTAATAGTTTAACATTTTATATATCCAATAATTAATCTTTGTTTTAACACTATTTTTATCGCTCCAAAACAAACCCACTCATTAGAATATATTAAATGGTGGTCTTATTATATTATTAATTGAATTAATATAACTTTTATACATGCATTTATTAGAGGAGCTTATAATACAGGTCAATATAAATACATAATACAATGAGGAAAGAAATTCAATCAAAATTTTCAAAAGTTTAAGCTATTCAACCAACTAATTGTTTGATTCATATTCCAATATATTATGATTTTAGCATTTTTCATAAGTTATTTTTATTAATTTTTAGTAATCCTTAAAAAGAATCAATAATTTGATGCTATAATTTATGAGTTATAAATAAAAAGACAGTTATTTTATTGATTTGGTGAATGATTATAATTTACTGAATATGAACAAACTCTTTACTTTTGGTGAATTGTTTATTAAACATCAATCCTGAAAATTTAATCAAAATCTTGATTATTTAGATATATGTTTGTTTCTGCTGCCAAACGTTTCCTATTCTGTTTACAGAGAACTGTTCATTGGATATATGAAGGATTTCAAAAAATTATTTTCAATCAAATTTTCCCAATCAATGCTCGTTTTTATCATTCGAAATGTTAGAAATTTTATTTTTATCAGCGAATAAAATTTTTTAAAATGAAGTTTCGATTTACAGAATAACGCCATTAAAAGTTTTAACATAACTTTTTCTTCTGTAGTGAAATAACAAAAATAGTGCATAACTTACAAGTTAGTTATGCCTGTATTATATTTGAGCTCAACTCCATTTGAATAAGAGTTAGCTAAGATTTGTAATATAACTTTTTACCCGAAATCCAGGTTTGATGTTCAGGCTCATCATCTGAACAAACTTTTTAAAATACTATTTCGACATTTGGTTATAAAAAATAAAAATTATTAGTTTTAGTCAATCGATCTGTCATTTGTGCATATCTTATACAAAGTATGTATATTTATATATATTGTGTGTTCAAATACTTAAACTAACAAAAAAACAATATATGCTATGATTTCATTCATTTAATTCAATGATAAATTCCAGTGAACATTCTTATTCGTAGGACAAAAATCCTCAGAACTTTATCGAGTGTTTCAATGCATTATTGATTAACGTCATTATTATTTTTTTTATTTTTCTTATTATCAACATGTATACAAAAACAATAAAATTCTAAGAAGTATAAAGACTTTTATTTAATGTAAAATAAAAACTTATGATATGAAACAAAATTCAATTTTATCGTTCAAACCTTGAGATTTATGAAAATATATCTATTGAATAGAATGGAAATATAAGATTTCATTACTCTCTATAATCTATGTCAGTGAATACAAACGATATGAAAACAAATTTAGACCCAAAACAAACTTATTATTTATTTATTAACAAGTTTTTCCATTTTCTTTTGTCGATGCATTGAATTAAGAAAAAAATTATCAGAAATTTTATGATAACATGAAAATAATAAACTTCCCAAATATTCATAAAAAGGTAAAATAATAGAATCTATACCTAAAACGCTTCATTACTTTGTGAAACATGAGTAAATCACGTGAAATGATTGAAAGTTCAGTTTAATCAGCAATGATTAGAAGAAAATTTCGATTTGTTGGTATTTTATTCGACGGGCATTAATAAAGGGAAAAATAGATTAGTTAAGAAGCTGTTATCTAGAATTTAGTTAACAATAATATTGCAAAACACAATCAATTAAAAAATGCTTAAAATATAATTAATAAGAAAATAAACTAAATTCCATAAATTAAGACCAATAGTTGAAACAATAGTTTGAAGGAAAATATATAATCTTTCTATGAATTCTAGTCAAATCAATCTGAATACAGTATCTGAAAACTAACAAATTAGTAATGTATAAAACACAAAGGGTTGAAATAATTTTCAAAAAATATACACACAATACATTTACAGAATATTATCAAATTTTGAGAATATGTTTATTCAATGCAAATAAAAGAAGAAGAAATTGAAAAAGAAATATTATCTTAACTTATCTGGACTTTTGGTTTGTTTGTAAGTTTTGTGCAAAAATGGTTTACATTTTGCTTACGCTAAACATAATTTCATAATATCTTATATCTTTCTTCTGGTTCTTTCTTTTCTTTCTTATTGTTATCACAATTTTTACTTTGACTTACTTTGTGCTAAATATTGATTGTACTCAATGTTCGTGTGCTGTACAGAGTATATTAGATTATTTGATTCCTATGAATTGTCAGTAACTTTTATTTACGAATACAAAATGTAATTTTACTGTTATGAACATTACAAAGATTAAAGTCTCGCTTTTGGTGTTGTCATAGATGACATAGAAGTCAAGTAAACAATTGATTTTTCATGAGATTTGACTTTTGTAGGACTTTTGCACTTTTGAGTTCTAAATGAGATTCAGATCCGTTAGTTTCAAAAGTTATAATAAAATCTAAGTTATTATTATTAAGGACTCAATAGTAACGATTTTTAATCCAGTGTTTATTTGCTATGTTGGTCACAACCAGTTTGAATACCAAAATATTGATTCAAAAATTTGCATCAACTGCTTTCTCATCTAAAATAAATAAATTTAATTATAAAGATTTCTTTATCTTGTTAGAAAAGAAATCAAAGCTTTATTGTTATCTCAATTATATCGAAATATCACAACACAAAAGATTAAACTAAAATTTCAAATTACAGTATTCTTAAAAAAAATGAGGAAAAACAAAACCTATTTCATGAGAACATATTTTAATCGATGCTATAAAAAGCTCACAATAGAGATGATATATAATATTTGTGGAAATTTACTTTTATATGCGGCACAAATGAAGTTATGGGAAATTTTTGATTAATAGATATGAAGAGACAGTACCTTTATTAGTATTAGTATAACAATCATCAATAATAGTATAATAAAAGAATTGGAAACTATTAGCGGCAAAATTACTTATTTAAAGATTAGATTAATTAAAGTATTATTTTTAGTCTAAGCTCAGAAATTTTGAAAATTTGATAAAAATATTGTATCAGTAATCATAACGTGTGAATTTTATAAGAATTTCATATTTTGTTTATTGACAGCTAACTGTTTCATTTTTCTTTAAAATATCAGTAGAATTAAGTTATGCAATAAAAACTGATAAATTTAAGCTAAAATAAAGCAAAATTATCTAATTTATGTTTTTCGATATTTCCGAATTGAGTGCTCTCTCTCTCTCTCTCTCTCTCTCTCTCTCTCTCTCTCTCTCTCTCTCTCTCTCTCTCTCTCTCTCATATTTGTGTTATTAATATTTATGAGGATTTTTGCATAACTAACAAACATAATAACGATTAGAGCACAACCAAAAAACAGCATTAATTTTCATATGGTTTACAATAGAAATAATAGGGAATAATAACATAGATCCAGATTAACGTTTCTAACAATAATACTGGTATTGTTATTGCGCTTAAGTGATGACAATGTCATGAATAGCTGAGACTATCATTAGGCACTATCCTCTTCGTCATATTTACCCCTCAAAAAGATTGCACTCCTATTCGAGTATAACATCTGCGCTTAGAGTTTAGTTCAATGAAGCGCTGCTTTTTAGTTGAAAAGTATTAAAGAGAGAGAACATTGAGTATTACAACCAAACAGTATTAGCATTAGGCAAATAATGTGCTCAACTTTTATTGTGCATCTAATATGTAAAACGGTTTAGAGTCGAGACTTTGTGGTAGCACTACTTTCAAAAGTTACAATATAGTGGCGTACACTTTATTTAAAATAATTTCTCATTTTTATGCAATTCATTCTTCTTAAAGATTAGTCTTAAAGAAATTCAATTTTATTAATTTGTTATAAATTGTACAAAGTTTTTGCGCAATGATTTATTAATTTGAAATACAATGCATTAAAGTATACGCAACTGTTAGACATAAATAGAGTGTATTCTTCAATTGTTATTATAGTTGTCAGTAATTTAAACGGATGTTGCGCTAAAATGATGCGATGAAACACAATTAGTCCGATGGGAAATAAAAAATCGGCGCTCAGAGAGAATGTGGACGCATGAGCTCACTATTACAAAAGAGTCGCACAATTTTGCGTATTTGAAGCCCTAAAATAGTCGAAATAGTCAAGTGAACAATAAGGTAATAAATTGAACAATTTGTATAACAGAATATGCATAAAAAAAGTCTTTTTATTCTACCATCAATTTGTTCACTATTGCAAAGCTAAGAATGTTATTTTTCAGTTCTTACAACTTAGTAATCAAATATTTAGAAATTCATTTTCAAAGCTCTGCTGAGAAATTATAAAAAAATCGAAAGATATAATGAAAATATTAGCGAAAGTATATTCTGTGAAATGAATAATAGACGGTTCTAAAGAATAAATTTATTGCGAGAAATAAAAGCTAATAAACATCGCTTGACTTTGTTCATGATTTAATATCGAGCGAATTGACAACTGTATTGCACTATAAAGCAAACCATTGATGTATTGGATTTGCCTTTTCTCTAATACAGTCAAATCTCTGCATAAATGGAATACAAAATATCGAATCCATAATTTTAATTAATGCCAATCATTTTAGCAAAATTCAAATGAACTCAATTATAAGTAAGAATAAATTATCACATAAATTGTGTGGTTTATAAATATTTAATGAGACCAAAGAATGAACTGAAGAGTGAGCTCAGTTGCATCCGTTTGTTATATTGAGTATATTGTGAACTAAAACTTCTGATTAATTAAATTCGATTATCTATCAAATTGATAATATATATATTCTTTATATTTGACTGTGTATTCCATTTCCAATGAGTTCAAGAAAAATAAATCTTTTTTTCGAATAATTGATCTAAAGTCTAGAACTAGACTGTATTCTAGAATTCAATAATAAGTTGAGCTGCGCTTCAAACCAAAAGTAACTAAACCAAGAGAAGAGAGAAAACCTCATGCACTGCAAACACACACCCTATTAGAGATTGCTATCGATGTGTGCGTAGTTTAATAGCACTGTATTGTACAAAAGGTGTAATATTGAAACCAAAAATACTCTGTTTTACATCTCTATCATAGTTGTGAGAGAGCACTGAATGATATATATATTTATATGAATATTTTGGTTGACGCGTGTCTTACCCATGATATTGAAAAAACAGCTTTCATTATTTGCTTAACTTATAAACGATGTATAAGAGAAAATCGCTTTAATATACAATTTGATTACTAAGCGTTTTGGTTTATATGAAAAAATTGGATCCATTATCTTATTTGAAAATCTGAAGAGAAAGCTTTACACAAAAACATTTTAATAACTTTCATCGAAAATGCTTCAAAAGTTTAAGTAAGAGTTCTCTCCATCAGTAGTAACCAATTAACTTCATTTTGAGCATAAGTTAAAATAAATTGCATTTCAACTAAAATCGAGAAAACATTAGTCGAATCCAGTTATGAAAAGCAAATAATATTCTGAACCAAAAATTATAAAATTATTTGAGATAAGGTTGTTTTATATTTAGTTTTTGGTTAAAAGTTTTTAAAGTTATTTTATCTCTTTTTGTGTCTCAAAATTTTATTGGTCTGAAATTTTTTTCAACGAAATCACAAAGAGAAATGAACTGTTATTGTTCTTAAATTGAAATGTTTCACAATCACTGAAAAAGTTTTGAAAGATTTATGTTTGAGATGAAATTTGTTCATTTGAAAAAAATCTAAAGTTATGAGAGGGGAATTCAATTGCATGGAAAATATTACAATCGAGTTCTAGATAGATATGCCAACTATCGAAAAAGTCACTCACATATAACACTATTTAGTAGTTAATATACTTACAGTCGTATCAGATTATATACATTCAAATTGTTTGACACTTTCATCAAACTTAAAAACTACTTGTAATTGTAAAAAATAAATAAACTCAATAAAAAATCGTCTTTTTATTTATTGTTTGAAACTCATAAGTTTAGTGTCTAAACTCTAAATTGTATGAATAAAAAAGAAATAATAGGTTTATCTTTGAAACCGCAAGGATTTTACTGTAAATAATGAAGAATCATAAGTTTTGATGTCCGACAAAACATAAATTCATTCTCCCCTCTAAATAATAGTGAAAAACAATAATTTACTGTTATATGAGAGCTGGAGCTCAACCACAATATTGACAGAATGTGGTATTAACTCAACTCTGACCCTAAAACTAATTCGCTAGTGTTGTCAGCTATTTAGATACTTTTTCTTCTGTACTTTTGAGAAACGTGCCTAAAATTATTTATTGATTTTGACAGCAAATTTTCAGGCAATAGTGATGTGCGATATATACCAATTTGACGCTACAATATTAACTTTGACGTAAAATAAAAATTGGTTGGCGTGACTCGAAAATCAAACAATTCCTAAATAACTTTATGCTTGTAAGTGAACAATGGAAAGAGACAATTGGACACAACAACACATGAAAGCCAATTGACTTTATGAGGATTTAGTGAAGAATACTTCTACTGCTTTCAGAAATTAGAGTATTAGTCACTCAAACTTATAATGTTTTCAAAGAAAATAAGTTTATTAATTGACAGGTTAGGCATACAAAAAGTGTTATGAACTGACACAAATTCCTTTTAATACTATATTTATTGGAATGATTCAAATATCAATGATTAACTTATAATGAAAAGTAAAATCATAAAATTAGGCAAAATGTGAGAGAACTGAAAGAACAAACAGAAATGTGTGAAGCATTGTCTACACCAATAGTGAGCACTACAATGTTCATAATGAACGTGACTGTATTGCATAAGTGATCTTTTCCTAACTGCTAAATGAAGAGACCAAATGCTTCTCTCTCTTATATTACAACACATTAAGAAGACAGTGGCGTAAACACTAGTATAAGAGACTAAATTGATTTGAAAGTGAATGTGTTCAACATTAATAAGAAATGAAATATAGAACTAATATAAGTTTGAAGATATTATTCAAACTAAAGTCAGTTTAAAAACTTTCCTAAAGTTCATTTTTGATCGCGAATCACATGAGGAAACTATAAATAACTTAATCATTCAATGATTTCCGTAAACTTTATATATTTGGACACATAATTCAATACTCATTGTTTATTTATGTTTATCAAAGATAATAACTTACTTTTGGATAAGACAACACAAAACCATAAACCACTAAAACTGAACGCCACTGTTGTGTGCAATTGTCTGTTCATTCAGTGTCTTTTCAGTATATCATTATTGATGACATTTTGTCCATTTAAGAGAAAAAGGTATATATATATAACAGTACCAGAAGTCGTATGTGTCTCTCAGAGTGAGTGAATAGAGAAATCACTTGATCGGTGACTGACTACAAGCGCAAATCAATGTTTTTGGGCGAAAGCAAAGTCTTCTTCCCCTTGAATTCTGATGTGATTGCCTTTTGACGCATCGATGCCTTATCAGAGACACATTTTGCTGACCACAGCAAACAATACAATACAATACACGTTAACATACTATACAATTTTCGCTTAACGCTGGATTAGATCTGATGAAACACAAGTTAATAATACTTATACACTCGTACTATTGTATTGATTAAATGAGTTCTTGCAGACAATACACTTTTTTGTATTCGTTTCTCTTTCTCAAATCATTGTTCGAGTATTGAATCATGTATTATAGGGTCTATTTAGTGGAAAAGAGGTCAATGTTATGGAATCAACTGCAAATTCATTTAAGATAACAGAAAAAGAACTCAAAAAAATAAATTATTGATTTCTGGCTTTTATTTTATATTCATATTCAAACTATATAAACAATAAATTGATTTAATGCAAAAGTTTAATACTTTTCTAATGTTATCTCAAATTGAAGTATAAAACTGTTGAAAAACATTTTGAGCTAAAGATTTTTTTTTTACAAAAATGTCCATTATTTCTATTAAAATATTAATACTTGAGATAAATAATGCAATAAATATTATAAAAAGAGAAAACGAATCCCTGAGAGTATGTCTTTCCTGCAACAATTAGGTCCGTCCGGGACTTTGAACTCAAACCAACAGTTATTTGATAGCTATCAATGATAGGGTCAAAAAGGTGTAAATGAATAGTTTAGCATTACATCGGGTGTTAACCATATATTTGGACACAATACAGACCCTATTGTGTCTCCATTACCTCTTTTACAGAAAAATGTTTGACCAGTCATCCAAACCTGTGAATAGGGTTTTTTGAAAACTCGAGACCCGAAGGAATGCAAAAGCAATTTGTATTCAGCTATTGAGTATTCGGTTAGACAACAAAACCTTAAAATTTAAGCTTTGAACTGATTTATTATTTGAAGCAAAAGATTTACCAATCAATATACAGATTAAACTTATTAATAAAAATCATTTTGTTATTTTATTTTATTATTTGAAATATGATTCCACGCATTGCAATGTTTTGCTATAAATTATAAATGGTTTCAATTTCTTTTCTTTGGATTATTTTTAAAAGTTAATTATTATTGAAATCCTGCAGAAAACTAAATTTTAGAAAACTTTTTAAAAAATAAATAAATTATAAGATCGAAACCGAATGTGAAATAAGAGTTTGATTCTATTTCCCAAAGTATAGTATGGGTATTATTTGTTGTGTATATACAGGTTTATTCAATTGGATTCATGTTCACACCTGGAAGACAGAGCACGTGTATTGGCCATAATGTTTAGCCTCTATATATATATATCTTAAGAAGAATATAAGCACACCTGCACTTAAGAAGGTGTCAGATTTTCACTGGTTTTATAACACAGTTTTCTCACACATACCGCACAGTAATACCACACCGAAGATGATCTCACAGGTATTTACGGGCTGAGGCTTGAATACATGGCCACCAGCGCTGCTACAAAATAGGTAGAAGTGCTCCAAAAGATATCATAGAAAAAGGTGTTGGAAGTGAAAAAATAGTAAAAATATTTGTGTGTGTCGTCTGATAAAGAGGTACCGACACCTTCAATAATAGCGAAAGTACTAAAATGCCACTCGAGTTACTTTACTAATGGTCGGCACTCACTCTTTACAGCTGTTTTACGAGAGATGCTTCAAAAATAAAAGCTCTTTCAGAACAAAACTTCTTCTCTATAAAACTTTATTTTCATCAATAGTGTAATAATACTTGTATATAAATATCTTAAAGAAAATTATTACTGTTTAATCCTATTATAAATATTTTTGGGATTTTTTCGTCAATCTAAAATACCTTTAGTATAATATTTTCCAATCGTTAGCTTCAAGTGTTTAATTCCTGTTTGACATCTCTTGCATTTGAAATCTATACAATAGTATAAAATTTTAATTAAAAGATAAGTTACTCTTACATTCAATACATTCTCACAATTCTAATACCGGATGAAATACTCAACTTTTTAAAAATATTGAAAAGTACAGAACTTAAAAATATTTAGAGCTAAAACTGAAATGAGAGAAATCCACTTAAAGAGAATGGATTTCACTTTTCCTTCATTTTATTAGTAATCCTTTTTGTTACAATTTTCACCAAAATCTCCGGAAATGACAATCAAACTGAGAAAAACATTATTCTGAGGCCAAAAATATACAAAAGTATTCACTCACTGCCATACTATACACAATGGTTTTTATTTTGTTACAGAGAATAAAGATTATTGAGAGTGAAATATATCGCAATATTTGTTGCCTGAAAAACTGCGCAAAAATTATTTGCATGCAAGTAATCAATCAATTGACGAAACAATAGTAGCAATAAGTGCTTTTATAAGTGAGAAATTGAAAACTTTCATATAAAATAGTATAACTTTACTATAATTCAGTATTAATCTATGTTTTATAAAAAATATTTCTGTAATCGGTAAAAATTTATGCAAATTTTTGCGCAAACAATTTATTGAACTTCGAACTTGATTAGATTCAATTGTTAATTTTGAATCTAATCAATAATTCATTGATTAACGCGAATACATTTAAATTACTGAGTGAAATATATTGCTTATAAATTTAGCAGAAAAAATGAGTTCCGAAATCTGAATTGACGAATCGATTGAGAGCTATTGTTTGGCTGCTTTATCACATTAAATAACAGTTGGTCTAGTCCTTCAATTAGCTATATATGGAATATTCATATAATAGAAATCGCACGAACGGAAATTGACACCAGAATTGCAGAATTGTTTGAAAAAACAGAAAAGTGAATCAGACTTTCGATAAAATAAAAATATATTTATAACAAGAGTGTGGTCAACAACTTTGCAATGAATAACTGGAATTATCCATTATTGTTTCAAAATCTAATGTATAGAAAGCCTTATAATAGCAGTTAAAAGTAATTACAATTGAACTGACTATTAAAGTGCCGGTAATTGAAAATTGCATTCTAAGCTATTATGTTATGCAGTTTTCTGAAAGCTAAATATAGGGTACAATCAATATACCTTTCAATCAATTAAGTATTGAAAAATCAATTAACTCATTGATATAATATTTTATATTCCAATATTTTCATTAAATTTAATTATATGACAAAAAGCAATCTATAGTTACAATCAAATTCATAAAACAAATTAAATAATCAAAATCGCTATTAATAGTAAAAATATCTAAAGTTAAATTATATCAAAATTTGAGAAAACTATAGATATAGTAAGAACTCTTATTGTATTACAAACGATTGAATATTGAATACCATTTTTGATTCATTAACATGAAGTACAGATAGGGGAAAAAGTCCGTTCTTTTGAACTGAATAGTAATTTTGATAAGACTTATAATCTTTATGAAAAGTCTTTATCAAAATTTGAATCAAGTGATAACTCCTTACTAATGAGTTTTCAATATATTGATAGTCTTTGTTTATGTGTTATAAAAGCATGTCTTTTTTAAATAAATTGATAAATGAAATGAATAAATCAATGATTATTATAACTGCATTTAATTTATAAAATGAATTGTTGTGCAAATATATTCCCTATAAAAAGTATTCTTTAAGCTAAAGATAGATTTATTCATTTCATTCATTTAACTGATTTGAAGAAGACATGCTTTTATATCATTTAAACAAATACTATCAATATATTGAATACCATATATTGAATGAATTGAGTATCATTAGTAACGAGTTATCACTTGATTCAAATTTTGATAAAGACTTTTTAAAAAGATTATAAGTCTTATCAAAATTACTATTCAGTTCATAAGAACGGACTTTTTTCCCTATCTGTACAATAATGTTCATTTAAAAATGGAAGGGGAATTCTGATGTTTTAGTAAAAAATTCATTCTCTTAACTGAAACCTTACAATATCAGAGTTATTAAAGTTTGCAAAGTTTTTTCTTAACTTTATTTTTGCTTATCATATGAGTAATAATGAGTGAAAGATAAAAAAATTTTACGCTCTAATGATTAACAACTATTTGAATCGAAAAAATATACCCAAAAAGCAAACTTTTTCACCCTTCCATTTTTAAATAAACATTATTGTACATAATATTAGGAAACTCATTAATTAATAACTACTGATGAATTGTTAGAAGTGTTTATGAAAAATCTAACTTTGAGCAAATTTTTATATGATTTCAATAACAACAGATATCACAAAATGCACTTTCAAATAAAGTGGTAAATCGAACATTATTTTCAAGTTTTTGTTTGGAGTAAATATTGGAAATTAGATGAAAGAAATGAGAGATGATATGCATGTATACGGTTGTAGTAAAGTGGCAACCAATAACCTATTGAATGCATTAAGCAGTAGTTAAAAGCATTTAACTGTTAAATGCAAACATGGGCAAGGGTCGGTATGATATGGGTGAACACACATCAAGATTTTCGTAAATCCGAAGTGTAGTGTTTGATCGCTTTTTTGAAAATTTCAGAAAAGTTAAGCTTAGTCCCGTCTTTGATTATTGATAGAATTTCGAAAAATTAGTGATGTGTAGCACCATCAGTATTTCAATAAAAAAAATCATAATACAAAGTAACTAGATAGATAAATTTGAAAATTTGATAATTTTTATCGCTTTAAGTTCAAAATTTGCAATTTTATCCACATTTTCAAGTAATTTTAGGCAAATATGAAAATTTTCGGAAAAAATTCGAGTTTTTTTGTCTTAAATTCTGAATAATTTACTTGAATTGATGGTCTTCTAAATCCAATGAGTTTTTAACCTCTGAAATCCGACATATTTAGAATGGGTCTCCCAAAGGTTTGATCATTGCCTATGTCTGATTTAACGTCTAAAGTTACTACAATTTGTCATAGAATATGCTTTGCAGGTGTGAATCTGTGGACACAATACATTTGAATCAATGAGCGAAAACTCTGGCGTTACGAATGTCAAAGTAAACGCTGCGTGTAATTGATGCTACATTTTGGGGCTCAACTTAAATAAGAAAAGACACCCCAAAGGGATAGGACTCCAAACTGTGCTCCTTTTCAACAGAATTTCGCACCCATTTAAAAATTATTTGGCATTTCAACTATTTTAAAAGCATAGTATTTAGTATTATGTGAAGAATTTAAATAAATAAACATTTTTATTAATAAGTTATTCATATACTAGTGCTGTACTTTTTTCAATTGATGAGTACAGCTGTGGATTAAATGTTAGGATCACTCCCAAAGTGATATTCGTTATAGCTTTGCATCTAATTGGGAGCTGCGTTGAAATAAATCTGTATAATTTATATCATTTATTGACTCATTATATAATGACTTATTGATTGCTAAATTGTTTTGAATATTCATTAAATTGACTTTTCCTATTAATAAGTTATGAATTTTTTCTTAGTGTATAAAATTTATGTTTTCATATTGTTTTATTCGTATGCATCAATGGATCAAAAGTGATTGACGCATAACATTTAATCTTAAACTGTACTGAGAAATGTCATGACAGATGAATAATATAAGTGATAGAGATTTAAATCAACGAAAAAAATGCTTAAACTATAAATTCTTCGAAATTATTTTCAGAACTAAAAGTATGAATTGAAAGTTCGCGACCATTCATTTAAGTTCAAAATTGGTTTGTATTCTAATATTTATGTTCAAACCTCTCTTTGAGTAAATAAGAGTACATAATATATAATTTATATAAATATGATTACAATGTAATTACTTTACATTGAGTTTTAATGATATTTATGTAACTTGAAATATGTTATGGAATAAAAAATCACTTTTTCTATTTTCATTAGAATATATTTGAAAGAAATTTTATGCGTCATTTAACTCCCTTTCGCTTAATTGATTTTTTGGGATTTCAAATTAAAAGAGAAAGTTTTTTTTTCAGGTACCACAGTTTGAATGTAAATTGTGATCAAACTTACATTCAAAACTTTTTCGGTACATCAGAAATATATCGAAGTAATAAATGGTTAAAAGATTTAAAGAATTCTCCGCCGTATATGAAAAGTCATCCGAAGATTCGACAGATAGCACATCCTCAGGTCATACGGGTTTTTATTATACTGGTTTCACATCTGTGTCATGTCCAAGAGCTGAGCCTATAGCCGTACAGGTAGAAGATATACATAGATGAAAAATTTGGAAATTAGTATATGTTTATGCATAAGTTACTTTTTGCTATTTATAACAATATTTGAATAAATGTAATGTCAATAAGAATTGCAAAGGAATGAAATCATGGAAAGTATGAAAATCAATTTAAAATAAAATTATGTTATGTTATGAAATAATATTTGCAAACCATTGCTCTCGCGGGTGGTTAAGAAAACAAAATGTGAACTATACTTAAAAAGTTTTAAGTGCATGGACCTATTCCTCGTCTCTCTCTCTCTCTCTCTCTCTCTCTCTCTCTCTCTCTCTCTCTCTCTCTCTCTCTCATCTTTCATTCTCATTGTCCGTATCCCGAAAAATGTCAACTGAAATATTGAAACTGAATGATAAAAAGGCGACGACATGCAGAGCAATATCAATGCCTAACCATTATTTGCATTTCTTTCGACACGGGCGTGAATTCGAGGGGATCTCTGTGTCCCATGTCATCAGTTACAATCAGAAGATGAAATACGAGTCACTCAATAGAATGGGGGCCTATTGTCACCCGATCGACATTTCGACTTTTAAAAAGTTTTGCATAAATTTAGTGTTAGGTGTTTTTCGTATCTTCAAAAATTTTGTTGACGTTAACCAACAGATTAAAAATAATTTTTGCTCAATTCATAGTAATGAAGAACAAAAATAAAGATAATCAGTGATAGTACAGGTATAGTAAGTTTATTAAACGTTGAACACTACAGATCTTATATTTCGTACTAAACTGTTTAATCAATATAAGAATTTTCAAATTTTTAACGAATATTTGTAGAAATCGATTCATATAATCAAATCAAAAATAATTACTTATGGAATACAAGAAGTGTCGCATAACACATAAGCTTAATGTTGTTTCCAATTGACTCTTATTCAACAGTGAATACAACATCCGTTATAAATATAAATCTAAAAAAATTTATTCTCTTGACTTTCAAGTCCGGATTCACCGAACGTTTGACTTGTGAATAAAATAAAAAGGGAGACCATAGAAAACTGGGCTCCAGTCAAACATATATAAAACGACAACAAACAACTCTTATCATTATTCATTTCACAGACATTTTAATATCAAAAAAGGAACTGAGGGCTCATTCAATAGAAATCGCTACTAAAATGTTAGGCACAAGATTTTTTTCATTAACAATGGTTGCAAAGAGTGGCACTTGATATTGGAGTGATATTCAGATGGTGGTCAACATTGAATGCATGCCCGATAGGAGAGGGCTTACCATTTCAGCAGAAAAGAGAGATGAGCTCAACATAGGGAACAATTGCGGATCTGAAACATTGTTTATTTAGTATTCGGAATGACTTTAATGTTTCTGTTTCTTGATTATGGGCATTAATTTTAAAAAAATCATTTATAGACAGTTTATTTATTGCTTAAATAAAATACAAAACATATTGTAAGTCAATTAAAAAAGTACTTATGTTTTAAGGTGAATGATAGACTTCTATCCAAGAAAGAAAACCTTTTTCACAACAAAACTCTATTATTCTTCACTGTTATTTTTTCATAAGTCATAACCGAATTCGGAACTACATTAAGAATTTTTTATTGGAAAAAAAGCCAACTATAATAAGGATCGCATTCTCCGCATATGTAAGCTATAAATGAACTGATCATTTACAGTAAAAGTTAAGTGAGATTAATGATTGTTAACGCGTTTAGATTTTGGAGCGCGTTTTGGCACAAAAACATTATTCTGTTACTTTTCTGTTACATCGCATTTTCACTTTTCGTTTGTCATTATTGTTCAGTATTAGATTCTCTTATATTGTCATCAACACCACCAATGCCTCCCCTCAGCCCCCATATAGTCAACTACAGTATATCAGACATAGTTTCCATATTTCTCTTTATGCCTAAAACATTTCTATTGAATAATAGTATATATTATTATTTTCCCCTTTTTTCCATTTGTTCAAACAGAGCAAATGTTCAATAAAACTTAAGTTATAAATAAAATTATGAAATTGCTATTTTATTGAATTTGCTGCAAATTATAAACAATAGAAAATTATTACTATTAAGAAAATTCAGATTTAATGATAAAATTCCAGCAAATTAAGAAAGCATTTGAGGAAATTATAACTTTCCTTCAATAGAAGTTTTACTGTAGCTCTACTTTCAAACAATATGTTGATAAAAAAGTTTATCTCAATGTTCATGATTAATATATATGTATTTTAAACCCCTTTTTGCCGCAATATAAGTTGTTGTGAAGATATGAAATTCATGGCATTTAAAATTAATATTAACTGTATTTTTCTTTCTCCTCCTCTTTTAGATTTGTGGTTACGCGTCGAATAAAACTTTAAAATAGTTATGAGAACTTTCATTTCATTTATTGTATAGAATTTATGCCCAAATGAATTTTAAGTAGAATAATAATTTTTTTGTGATTGTCAAAGCTATTTTAGCTTAATTTACTTAATTAGTCAATATAAATATTATTGATTGTTTAGCAAAATATTATCAATGCAATTAATTTAAAATTACCTTTTAAGAGCTGGAAACACAAAAAACAGATTTACAGTTTTTTCAACTAACAATTTTTTTTACAGTTTTAGCTGTGAGAACTTTAACGATATTCCTTTTACCACTAGTGCTATTACAAGATTAAGTAATATTTAATAGATATTCATAAATTAGGGATAAATTATTTGTAATTAAAATTACTTAATGGTATTTTACTGAATAAATGGACAATCCTTTGGAACAATATTTATTTTGCACATGATATGTAATACTAAAGAGAAACATATTTACCGACACTAAAACTTGTGATCCAATACTAACATACTTTGCCATAACATATATAAATCTATTTGCGACCAAAAATGCTATTAAGATTGTGTGATGATATGAATAGGGAGGATAATGTCTTTTTCCGGGAGTAAATGTCCACCAAATATTATATCAAGAAGTAAATGGCGATGTAATACATGGCGATGTCAAGACACCCCTGAAATGACCACAAAAGCGGTCCAACAACACAAATATATAAACTTATATAAAAATAGTGTGTAATATATTGTGGTGCAGAGGGATTGACGTGGATTGTGATCATGATTCGCAATTTTTGGTGTGATATTGAAGGAAATCAACTTGTCATTAGATAATGAATCGTTTATGACTGATGTTTTGGGTCTATACTCATGGATAAAAGTTACAGTAGTTTAGGGACTAAATGGACACATAATATCTTTGCGCTTATGTCCAGTTTTTATCAGCCGATTATTATTATTGTGGGAGAAAGTCATAAACAGAATTTGATATATATTAGATCTAATGATCCTTTGATTGATAAATTCATATAAAGATAACATTATAATAATGTATTTCAGTTCAGGAAAATATTGTCATAACAATTATATGAAGAACCATTATTTGAGTGCAAATATTAATATAGCAAAAGCAACTGCATATTCAATGATAAATTATACTATTTTAATCTTTAAAGTTTGTTTCACTATAATTAATGAACTACTTTAATCAATATAATCAGATAGAAATCGATTAACTCATCAATTTTCTTATATTTTAATTTATAATTCACTTCTATTGTTTATATGACAATAATTAATATTAACTTTAAAAGAAGATTAAACATTATCTGCAATAATAATTGATTTAATAAAACAAACTGAAAAGTATATCTTTGTTGACTTGATTTAATACAAATTGAATGTTTCAATCAGTTTTATGAGTGAACACAATGTCTATATTAATATCACTTGATTAAGAAAACTTATTTACTTATGTCTTCAGTAAACATCCTCAACGATAAATCGAGACTTATTTTCTCTAACTTATAGTCATTTCTTATTTACAATTAATAAACTCAACTCTGATTAAGCAGTCATATAATACTGGTATGATTTCGTTCGGGAATTCAAATACTTCAAATTTAGAGAATAAGTTATGAACAATTTAATATTTATAAAAATATACTCTGCCATTAAACATAAATTTAATTGGATTTATCAAATTGAACAATCAAAGTAATAAATCAAAGAGCGTTTTAAAGTTTCAAGTGTTGAAAAACTCCTTTTTGAATGTCATTTGAGATGTAAAGAAGGCAAATATGAATAATTTGAAAATATCATAAGTAGATAACTGTTATTCACGATATAATAGAGCTCTCTTTTGAACGGAAACACCAACAAAATAGCTTTACAAGTATTGGTTTTCGTATAGATAATTGTGAAAAATCATTATGAATTTTCAAATTAATTATCAATTAAAAAACTGAGGAATGGACATAATTTTTTTTCAAAAATATGAAATCAACGTTATCCAAAAAATGACTTTTTAGATATTATAGTTTATTTTAGTTTTTTTTATAAGATTACTTACTTTTTTATGAAGGTTAAGATTATAATTAATGAAGTGAAGGTCGACTTACAATTACTAATTGAATCTAATTATTAATTATCTTAAAATCCAAGTCCTAATACTGATAATAATAATTTGATTAAATTAAATATAAATATATTAATGAAATGGAAACGGATAGCGATATCATGAAAAAACTGAACTCATGCAAAATTAATTAAAACACTTGAACAATAAGTTTAGTTCGATATTTGGGGGGTTTTCAAATGCTATGTAAATAACTTGAAATATATATTAAACATAACTTGAAAATTGAATTTAATAAAAATATATCAATTGATGAAATACTCTACTAAAGATAGCTCTAAATAAAAGCTTTAAAAGTAAATACATTTTCTCTCATTATTATTAAACTGAATTGTAGTAATAATTTGATTAACTTTACACAATCGCGTATTATATTTAGTCAAAAAATAAACTCAAATACAAATTTATAGCCAATTATTAAACAAATTGTTTGAATAATATATTTAAAGCAAATCATCAAAAGTGGTTCCATTGTATCCAACATTAGCTTTATCCAAATCAACAAAATTTATGTAAAGCCTATCGCCAGGAATTCCCAATTCTTTCTCAATATGACTGAAAATTACTTTTGAGTGTTTCTTATTTGGATTTAAACCCAATTGACCAATACTTTCAAGTGTTGCGGTTCCACACTTTCCATCAACACCTCCTTTAAAGTTAATATAATATTATTTATAATTATTATTATCTTAAATATCAATATTTTATAACTCAAAAAATTAATTTGTTTTGACTTTAGTTTTAATAAAAAAAATATCAAAATCTTGAGATAAAAACAATAATGAATGACATTTTCCATTCATTTCTCAAACCATTAAAAATTAATTGATATTTTTAGAAAAAAAAAACAATAATATAACAAATAATAAATGAAACTAAACCCCAATTCATGTTTTGATCTGACATAACATTCACCACAACATAAGATTTTGGTTTTCCCAATGTTTTTGATATGATATCAATTGTTTTATTGACAAAATCAGTCGGAATTTCATTCGAAGCAACGTTTGTCTTAAGTGTAAAGATCGGCATATTTTTGATTTATTAAACTTTTAATTGAAATTATATTTAACTGTATTATTATTATTATATTTAAAATTATGAACTTATTGAATGCCGGCTTTAATAACACAAATTGTTTTATAAAGACTGGTTCTAATCATAAATATTTGTCAAAATATAGTTATATAACGCCATCTCATACTTATTTATATAAATACAAAATCATGAACTTTATGCTCACTTAATGATCAACAAATACAATAGACACTAGTTATAAGATTTCAATTACAATTGAATTGTATTTTTTTATAACTGAGTCAATTGTATTAAAAAAAAATTTAAAAAAAATTAAATTAAAATTGATATAAATGATTGAAAAAATATTAAATTTTATAAATAAAAAAAAACGTAAGATAATTGAAGATAAGTGAATAGACTGTATTTGTTATATAAAAAGGGCGTACTTTTGATAATAATTATAAAATCGATAAAAAAGAGACCATATTTTGAGCCATAAATTGTTTTCTAAATAATAATAACAATTAATATATCGATAATTGTATAAAAATGTTATTGGAAAGTATTTTCAATTCAGACAATGGATATTTAGAGGCATTATTACGTGGTTTCAAGTGTGGAATTTTGAGACAAACAGATTATATAAATTTAGTTCAATGCGAATCATTAGAAGACTTGAAACTACATTTGCAGTCAACAGATTACGGAAACTTTCTGTCTAACGAAGCCTCGCCTTTAAATGTTTCTGTAATTGACGATAAATTACGTGAAAAACTGGTGATTGAGTTTCAACACATCCGTAATCATGCAGTCGAGCCTTTGGCCACTTTTTTGGATCACATCAACTACTCGTATATGATCGACAATATTATTCTTCTTATTACAGGTAAAACACATCATATTATTATCAATTTATTATTTAAATATAATTATATTTCCTTCTCTTCAATGATTTCAACTATTCTTATGAATCGATATTAACTTTAATTTTGGTCAAAATTAAATAAATTCTATATAACATTTGAATTGCAGGAACTCTACATCAAAGACCACTATCAGAATTGATCCCAAAATGTCATCCATTGGGTTCCTTTGATCAAATGGAAGCAATTCATGTGGCGGCCACTCCTGCAGACCTATATAATGCTGTATTAGTTGACACACCTTTGGCACCATTTTTTGTTGATTGTATTGGAGAACAAGATTTGGATGAAATGAATATTGAGATTATTCGTAACACTTTATATAAGGCTTATTTGGAAGCATTCCATAAGTTCTGCAGAGAAGAAATCGGCGGAACAACTGCTGATGTTATGTGTGAAATATTAGGTTTTTTAAAACATTTATAATTATTTTATTAATTCTAAAATGAATTTTTAAACTTATAATTGATTCGAAATATTATTTATTTATAAAATAATAATAGCTTTTGAAGCCGACAGAAGAGCATTCATAATAACAATCAATTCATTTGGTACTGAATTGTCAAAAGAGGATCGCGCGAAGCTTTACCCCAATTGTGGTAAACTATATCCCGATGGTTTGGCAGCATTGGCGCGAGCGGACGATTACGAACAGGTCAGGACTGTTGCCGAGTATTACGCAGAATATAAAGTACTTTTCGAAGGTCAAGGACAGGGAGGTCAGGAAGAAAAGACTTTGGAAGATAAGTTTTTTGAACATGAGGTCAACTTAAATGTTAACGCATTTATGCAACAGTTCCATTTCGGTGTCTTCTATTCATATCTTAAACTTAAAGAACAAGAATGTCGTAATATTGTATGGATTGCAGAATGTGTTGCACAAAAACATAAAGCCAAAATTGATAATTATATTCCTATCTTTTAAATTCTATTATTTATATTATGGTTATATTAATTATCAGTAGTTATTAGTATTACTATTTTTTATAATTTTAAAAGTTAATTATTTTCGTTTAGACACAGACTCTATATATTCCTGTTTATTAAATATTTATTATTCAATCAAGAATTAAATCATTTGTTTTGGAATAAATGATTGATTATATTTGTGATAATTATAAGTTTAAAAATATATTATTGTATTTTATTTGGAAATAACAATTGTATTAAATTCTATTATAAGTATATAATTGTATTTTGTTTGGAAATAACAATTGTATTAAATTCTATTATAAGTATATAATTGTATTTTGTTTGGAAATAACAATTGTATTAAA
>JAQFXV010000022.1:0-55197 GCA_034694065.1 Camisia spinifer
CTTTGATTCGAAAATTAGAAATAAAATATGTTTTTCACAACTTATAAATCAGATAATACTAAAAGAGTAGATAAAATTCTCATAAAAGTCTAGCACAATGTTTATTATATAAGACTTATATCAGTTTCAAAAAACTTTTTTAGAGATTAAAAAACTTTTTCTCCTGAAGGCATACTTTTAGAGAGAAAATAAGATAAAAGCTTTGAAACAACAAAAATAGAATTTTCGAACTTTTTTCTCTATCGTTTAAATATAGTTTAGAACCTAAAATGCAGGTAATGCCTAATAATATCAATTTCATATGACATGATGTCTTCAAATTAGCGGATCAGAAGTCGGCATCAAATGTCAGTTTTGATTATAACATCTGCAACAATGACATGACTGAAAACAATAGTTAAACCACTAAAATATAAATATAATCTGCATTCAAAATCAGAAATAAGAGGGAAGAAAATAGTTATAATCGTTTGAGCACTGCTTTTGCACATACAATAAAAACTATTTACATATTTAACTAAAAATCAAAATTGGTTTTAACCAAAAACATCGTCGAATACCTCAGTATTCACAGAATAGACAATTAGTCACTCTTTCAAAAATTTGTCTGAACTGTCAAATAGTTTAGCGGAATAATTAACTATCTCTAAGTTTATTCGAGTTCGAGATTTGCAAATAAAATAACTGAAATTTTTCCGAACATTTGAAACTTTGATATATTATACGCTTATGAATACGAGTAAACGGTTTGAATTGTATATCTCAAGCTTTAGGAACACAAAAATTTAAGGTTCAAATAACTCTGTGAAACATTGCATAACAATTTAAGTTAAACCATAGCGACAAATAAATTGAAGAGCAGACCGAAAAAGTACATATTTCTAAAATTAAACACTAGTAGCTTCTGATGCATATGAAGAGGTCTTACAAGACAGGAATAGAGAGATAGAGAAAAATAGAAAATATATAGACTTGTATAATAACAACTGTTAGTGGATTAGAAAAATTGGAGAAAATGCTTTTGCTCGCAAACAATTTTTTGAGGTTTTATTTGTATAAACATAGCAATTATGATTTGACGTGTCTTTGACAGGTCTATATCATCGATCGCTCCCAATAATTATACATTAAGTGGGATTTCAAATAACGTTTTCATATATAGATATATGTATTTCAAATTTTACTCAAATTGATGTTATGTTTTCAGACAAATAGCTATTTAGAGATTCCGGGTTTTGATTTGTTTAAGAAATCCTTCAATTTGTTCTTTATATCTGTTATTCAAAGGTTTATCAGAAATCGGCTCATCTTTTGAAGCCTTCAATGATTTTGAAGGAAATTAAATATTAATCTGAAATATCATTCAAATGTTTAACAAAAATTAGACGTTTCAATGATTGACTATAAGTTTTTGATTAATCTATGATTAGAGAAAATCAATTCAGATATTCTTGATTTGAAAAATTTTAAAGAATTTTTATTCATAAAACTTTTTTCTCACAAAACCATATCTTCGGAACGATTTCTCGATAGACTGTATAATAAGTTTTTATAGATTGCTATTTATTTTTTTATTTAGAAAAAAATGATTACTGAATGAAAAATGCAGTCAATTATTCGAAATCAAGAATAACCACAATTTGAAAACCTAACCTTTATTTCTATTGATACCAAACATTATTATGAAATATTTTTGAACAAAAAAAAACTTCTATATATCTGCTATCAATTTCAAATCAAGAGACACCACATTTTATGTAGCAATCATTCCATGAAAAAGTAAAATCATTGAATGATTTCCCAGAGCTGTGAATACAATAAAAGAAAAACAAAACAAAAAAAAGTCAAACTTCACTATTACTCTCACGGAATTTATTTCCGTTCAACCGAATAAAAACTGGTGGGTATTCATGAACTCTAAAACCTATTATTTTAATGAAGTTAAAGTCATTCCTAATGAAAGTAAACTTCATAGATATTAACCTTAAATAAAGAATTTGTGGTTGAAATGTATTTGAACTGCACTGAAAACAAAAGGAAAAAAGGTTATTATCCGAAAATCGTCAATAAAATCATAACTAGTCTGTATTTTGTATGCCTATCAATATAATATTCATTTGGACCTCCAAATTGACCCCCGGAGGCGATAGAGCGTAACACCAACCACTTGTTTACTATATATCTCTGCATATGAAATATTGCATAAGATATAATATTTCTCGAAATAGTATAACTTTAATCTTATATATATTTACTGATGAAACACCATTTCTTATTATTATTCCCTCTGATTTTTAAATTGATAAAACAGTTGATAAGTTTGGTGAATACCACAGAACTTTTTTTACTCAAAAGTCACACCCAATGATGAATTTTTTCACTTTATTTTCGCAAAAGAGCAGAAATTTAATCAATGTTTAGGGAAAATGTTTTTTCTAAGCTTAAAGATATATACTTTAGACTATATTATGGTAAATGTTATGATTTTAATATCCTTTTCTTGTGCAACATTTTCAAAGGTATTTAATTAAAAGCTATTATTAAAAATTCCTTATTATTTATAAAATAGGATATCATATAATAAATAATACTTAGAGTTTGATTAATGGATTCAATAAATAATACAATTTATTTTATCCTAAACTTGATTATAATTTATATATTTTTATTCAGCAATTTTCTCACACATTATTCATTAGAAGTTTTTTTTCTATAAAAAGCACAATTTAGATGAGATAACCATCAAATTATATTTTTTAGGTAAATGTATTTTGTATTTAATTTTTAATATAGAAAAACAGTTTTCATGATTAATTGAATTACTGTAGAAGTATTTGATATGACAGGAAAAAACTTGTCAGTTGAGTAAAACTCAATTGAATTTAATATATTAAACGATCAAAAATAGAAAAATTCAACTTAAACATAAAGAAATTTCAGGTATCCATAATAAATATCTGTTCAAACTTCAGGCATTCAAACTTTGAATAAGCATTCATTGAAGTCCAGTATTCATGAATATATTGCAAAAGTGTCAGAATTTATAAAAATTTATATTTTTAGTAAAGAGAAAAAAGTAATAACATTAATAATAAGTGTTTGTGCCTCAAGTGGTACTTGACATTGTTGTATAAAAAGATAGTTAAGGGATAGAGATATAGGATATTCTGCGACAACAAACATGCTTATTCTCATAAATTCAAATATTTATGATGAGCATTGCATGAAAATATTATATCAAAATTTTTGTTCCCTTCAGCTGAAGATGAAGGGAAAAAAGTTTAATATATGAAGTAAAAGGCATTCATATATAAACTAATATAACTCATGACAAAATATATAATATAATTCATATGTGTCACAGCGTGTTGTAAATAGGATCACATTCTCGAATGTGAATGTATATTAAATAGAGTCAACTTTAATATAAATATAACAACAAAATTCATACACTTAAACCTAAATTATTCGTTATCAAAAAGTTTTGATTCGCTTTCATTTCATAAATAACATCAAATGTATCGCAACTTAACTTGAATCAAAGCTTTAGAAAAATCAATAAAATTGATTTTAACTTAATTTGTTTTTTGACTAATCAAATAAATCAGTTTAAAAATGGAATAAAAACACTTAAATCTGAAAAAGGGATTCTATCCCCATTTATTTTATGACAAATCTTAAAATAAATTTTTTCCATTATGTAAAGGCATAAGAAATGAGCACTAATTTAAATTGAGACCAAAATTTAACACCTTTTAGCCTAAAATTAGAGTCATAAATGCCTGGGAATGGAGTCATAAAATCAATCATGTTTTGAAAGATGAAAAAGATGTATAAGAAAATAGGTTTTACTGTATCGGATGGCAGTAAAAATTTCAGGAATGATTTACGAGAAATGTAATAAAAGTACATCTTATGTCACTGTTTGAGATATTGGGAGTTATATAACAGCACTATTAGAGGCTTTTCATTGTGGCTCATATTAGGGGATAAAAAGTTATAGAAAGCGTTTTAAGTATTATTATTACTTATTATACTTATAAATGACTTCTTATTAAATTATATATTCCTATAAATTAATAACTTTATTGCCTTTTATACTGCGCTTTAGAAAGCGAAATACATGTCAACTACTGGAGAAAGTAATAAAAAAATGTGACAAAAGTTTTAGGGAAACAAAATTTTTCATATCCTCCAGAAATTAGACTTTAATGAAAAATCATTTCTGACAAGAATTTATTATTTAGATTCAAAAATGTTTGAAAATTCTTCTCTATAATAGATTTCAAGCATTATATTTCATAATAAATTTTTTTTATATTACAGTTCAAAAAGCAATGAAAAAACAACTTTGAAAAAATACATGAAAAATATTTGACTTGTCTTTTAAGAAAAATAGTCTTATATTCAAAGAGGATATAAATCAGAAAAAGTTTTTAAAGAATACGATAGAAAAGTACGGAAAAAGTGACTTTCAATTAATTTCATAATAAAAATAAAAAAATCAATTAAAAAATTTCAATAATATTGATCCCAAAGGCATGACATGCTTCTTAAGCAAATTCTTATTAACGAATATTCTTTTTAAATGATTTTCAAGAGAGAGCCGGCGGGAGAGCAAAAGAAATGAATAGTTGATGATTGCTTAGGAAGTAAAGTACTCACGAGGAAGAAAAAACTTTTCTCCTCTCCTGATGCCGAAGAAAAGTGTTGACCTCATCGCTAGTCATCAATCATTGCTTAGACAGCGTTCGGGGCGAAACCGCTGCCCGAAAAACATCAAATTTGATGATAATATAAAAAATAGGTGGAAAAGTGGTGAACAATATGTGATGCCATTCAACGATTCAAAAGGCCTCACACTTTCTCACTCGCTATAACTTTTCATTTCGTTCTCTCTCTCTCTCTCTCCCCTCTCTCTATCTCGATATTTATGGCATTTTTCATATCGATTTTGATGTGTAGTAACATATTTCATAAGTCTTAAGATTGAAGACTAGTAGCATCTCTTCGGCTATTATTCAGTCATGTTCTCAACTGTTTATTATTAATTACTGTTTTCACTATTTTCTCTTTCATATAAACAGCAATTAATAATAATTTTTGATAACAATGATTGTTGTATTTCTTTTTAAATTTATTTTTATCGTCAGTATTATAGTAATACAGTTGAATACTCTTCTCAAAGGATAATAATTAATGTATTTTTAGAGTAAATGTTATTTTTGGCTCAAAATTTTTGAGCTCTATTTAATGCTTTCAAAATGCTATTAATTATTCTTAATTGAAGATTAAATTCTGTTACGATTCTATTAAAAATGCATTTTTAGGTTAAAAATTAGCATTAAATTTGTAACCTATAAATAGTTTCTGCTGTAATAAATTAATTACTATTGTTATAATGATTGACACACTAGAAAAACATATCAATATATCACTTATAATGACATTGGCATTGATTCAAATGATGATAATAAGAAAAAGTACATTTTGATTGATTAACATTTTCTGGAGTGAAATTTTTCACGAGAAAAACTCCTAAACTATAAGTAAACCTCAAAATGTGCTGAATTTTTGTCATACTTAATAAAAGTGACAAATAAATGATTAATGAATTCATGAAACTTCATATTTTTCTTACTAAATATGAGATTTTAATGATAACCTATTCAGACAAATCTGTAAATTAATATAATTTTCGTCCTAAAAAACTAGATAACTATCAAGAACTAGATATCAAATCACAGGGAATTTCACACTTAAAACCTCCAAAATTAACAATTTTCATTGATTGAAAATGACTTAATGATAAATAATTGAAGAATTGATAAAATCGATTAAACTTTTTTGAATAAAGAATTTTACACCACTTTCTCTGCTATAAAATCGAAAAGTCACCAAAGTCTCGATCGGCGACCGCACCCATCAATACTAGGGTGAAAAAAGTTTTTAGACGTTGTATAAAAACCAAAAAATGCGATCAATCAAAATAAATTCTGGCAGATGTCCCATTATTTCATATATATATATTTGATATTTTGCGTCTACTTTTTTCATCTTCTTTATTCTCTCATAGAATATAATTACGGATTATAAGAAATCGTATTGAAAAGTAATCTAATACTTCTTTATTTTTCTACTTAAGCTAAAACCTTCTTTTTCCTTATTAAATTAATAACATATCAGAAAGAAATTTCTGTCGACTAATCGAGTATTAAATTAATTGAATTTTCGACTTTTTTTCACTCTCATAGTTGTCTTTAATTGAAAAAAAATCCAATGAGATATTAATCAAATTATGATTAAGATTTTGAGACAATTATTTCTTTAGTGTGAGTGAAATCGTTAAGATCTTATAAAACTTATTACTGATAAATATCGAAAAAACCTGAATCGATATTTGAAAAATATTAATCATAATAATCATTAACTGATAGATAGGTTTAATTAGAAACCACTCAATCATAACTACGATTTCTTAAGATTGAAGATTTCTTTATACAGATCTGAAGGAAGTTTTAGGAGAAGTACAAAAAAATAATAATGAATGAAGAATAGGAAAAAATACACGAGAAACTAAAAAATTCAGTGACGCTTCGCCTCAATTCGTTAATCATAAAACTATTCTTATGATCAAAAAACTTTTCCGATGGAAACTTTTTTCCTAAAATTCACATCAAAACTATTTTTGCTTATTTTTTTCGAAACCAAAAGTTTGAGAGAAAAAGTTAATACAAATTCATATCTGAAAAGTGAAAAAAAAGTTTCAAATGATCAAAAATAACGCCCAAAACTATTTGATTTTTAAGAAGGACTCAGAGAAAAGTTTTTTATGTATTAAACTACTGAAAAATATAGTGGTTTTTTGATTTTTATTATACTCTCACCGCATAAACTATAAGCTACTACTAATCCAGTTGTGATATTATGTAAGTCATAGAAATGCGCACACATTTCCACTCAATATAATAATAATAAATGATATATTATGTAAGCGTAAGAAAAGAGAAGTATGAAAAAAGTAGAATAACTGGTAGTCAGAGTCTGACTAATAATTCGGTTGAGATTTTCGATTGTTATTATTGTTAAGGCTATCGGTTTTGACGAATTCAAATCACAAGTCGGGAAAAATTCATAGTGAAAAGAAAGGCTACGATTATTGATAGATTTTATATAAGATATTATGAAATTTTTCGCTACTCTTCAAATCCTCTTTAATACAGTTCAGTCTCAATGAAAAATTTTATTTAAATTAATTCTAGCGATAGCTTAAATTTTTTTGGGCTTAATATTAATTCAAAAATTTCGAATAATTACTTATTAAGAAAAAATATTCAAGGATTTAGATAAGTATAAGTCATAAAATTAAAATTCTTGACGATTCCCAACTATTTAGGTTTATATCGTTTTCCAATACTTGAGTTGAAGATGAGCTTTAATTAATGAATGATTTGATTCCTATGAGATTCTATCAGAGATGGTATCAGTTTTTGGTAATTTATAACTCCATTTCACTAATAAAATATATATTCAGCCCATAATATCGGTATTAGTCAGTAAGTCGTCAGTAGCTGTTTGGATACCTTTTGAAAACTTTACTCAACGACACCGCCTGAGGGTATATAATATATTTTGGCTTATTTTGTTAGTAAGAAAATAGTATTCGAAATGAAAGTGAAACATCTATTGGGAAATCAAATCAAACCCAGACTCCAAACACTGAGTATTTATTTGATTGGAAAATTGTTATTCAATTCTCAATAGATCTAAATAGCAATTTGGATATAGAGTTGAGTTGAAAATAGAGTGGGAGAGAGAGAGAGAGAGAGAGAGAGAGAGAGAGAGAGAGAGAGAGAGAGAGAGAGAGAGAAATTCAGTCTAACTTAACAAGAATTTGGCCTAAATTCTGATACATAAATAAAATAAAGGGAATCAATAAGAAAATAGCTTTTGTTCTCTTTTCGATATGAAATTAAGTTAATGTTAATGTAAGTAAATATTTAGATATGAAAGTACAGGATCTTTAGGAAACTCATTTAATAAAAATTTATCTGAAGGTTTTGTTGAGCATAATGAAAATTAAATTTATTTTTTAACAATGTATCGTCAGTTGTAAAGAATTTGTTTTGATTTATTGAAAACTTGTCTCACGTACTAATCATTTGTGTTATGCGTGAGTTTAGTGAGAAAAATAAGCTCATGAATAGCTCGAATTGCTTGTAATTTGAATCAAATGGAAAAAGTAGTTCATCAATAACAATGACAATAGAAAATCCGGATTTAAAATACATTTCTAGCATTGAATGAGGGTCTGACACATACACGTGTTTAACAATTCATCAATACTTTCAAATGATAATAATAGCAATAGAAAACTGAGATTAAGTTTGCTTTAAAACTTTAATTCCTTACATAAAAGTATTAAGTAATCGGTTATTAATAGCATGAGTTATTGTGTTGATTTTCTACATATAAATTAATGATATCTATGAAAAGCTTATGTTTTAACCAAAAAATTGCATATTATTTTCATAATAATTAACATCAAATACTAATTATTCATTCAATTTCCCTAAACTTGAAAGTTATACATATTTTCTATAAAAAAAATCACAAACTATATCATAATTAATTGGCTATTAATTCAAATCTGAATCTAAGGAAAAACTTGTTTAGGATTCAAAAACAATATTAATTCAGGCAAAAAAAATTCAATTCAAATATGAGAGTTTCTGAAGAATTTGACTCAAGATAAATAAGAGCCAAAAATAGCCGTAAACTATATAAGAACTAATTGAATGCTTTATTGAAAGCAATTTTTTACTCTCAATACGTTATTATTGTTGATAAGCCGAAAACACTATTCAATCTTACCTTTTCTCAAGCGTTGTAATAATATATGAGTGCAATGCTTGTAATAATTGGTCGTACTTTCAACTATTGCGTGAGACTAATCCTTCAATAGCGATGATAAATCACTGACACGCCAGTTAACTATACACTAGATTTACTTCTTCAGCGCCTAAGATATAACCAATTCAAGTGATATTATCCAAACACACCTGAAAATATTCATAAGAGTAACGAATATAAGAAAAGTTTCCCATTTTATTAATAAGCTTTTTATTGATAGGTGAAAAAAATTAATGGATATATATTTTTCAATATGTGCCGGGTATTAATTTAAATTATTTTTTTAGATGCTTTTCTCCTTCTTTACTTGTCTTTTTGGTTTTGATTTATGTGAATTATAAAAAAATATTTTATTAACGATTTTTTTTGTTGATTTTTATGTTTCAAACTGTGAACTGATATTAAATATAATGAGATTTCATAAAAAGGGTTTGATTAGCATTTTTTACTTTTCTAATTGATTGTAATGCAGTTTTAAATTAATAGAAAGTTTATGTAATTATTTTAAATCGAAAATTTTCGATCGACTCTCTGGGAAAGGGCATAAAAATGATTTTTAATTCAATTTAAACGGAAAATTTTTCCCAATTTATTAGAAAATTTTACTCATTATTAATTCATTAAAATACATTTGAAAACTGAACGAGAGAGAAAAAAGTTAATTACTTTTGATTTCAAATCCAATCATTTTATGAGAAGAACAAATGATTTTAATTAAAAGGCTTTTATGAATAGAGTAAATGAAAAATAGAAAAAATTTGGTATAACTTTGTTTAACAACTTTTCGATCATAAAGTAATTTAATTAAAAGAAAAGACATTCAAAAAATAACCTCATTTTTGATAATAAAAATTCTGATTTCTTAACACAATTACTGGAAAATTAATTAAATTTCGGTTATAATTGAGACAATTGTATAACAAAGAAGAAAAAAAAGTTGTTTTTTGTTTTCTAACATAATTTGAAAAGTCATAAAATTGGCTCAAAAAGAGAGAAAAACTGTAATTTAATGTCTAAAGATAGAAATGATAGACATAAACATAGTTAGATAGAGAACTGACTAACACATTATACGTGATAAGACAATTGTCATTATTTTGTTCTCAGGACAAGAGTATAAGAGAATGATTTTCTGTAACGTTTTTATTACATTAAGTGTGAGAATGAAAATCATATTGAAAGTAAACAACTTACAAAAAATTGTGTCGCTTCTATTTTCATAAGCAGTAAGAAATTGTGTATAAGCTCGAGCTTCAAGTTGAAAATCAAAACCAATATTCTTCTCAAACTTTGAAACAATGAAAAATTCAAAAAACTTATCAGAACTCTCAGAAAAACCTTAGAATTCATCAAATTCAGCTTAAGTTTGAGATTATAGTTCAGTTGAAGATAAGCTCGAGCGAGAAAATCATTAATTTTTGAAAAAATTTATTTTTCAACATTTTGAATTATTTTGATAGCAATAAATTTAATCAAATATTTTCAAATGATAACCACATTTTATATAAAAACAAATCAAAAGCAATAAAAATAATTGAAGACAGTCTCTAAACCAACATAATTAAAATAATATGAGCTCTTCTAATGCATAGAAATATTCATCAAAATGATTTATATCAATAAATAAAGTACTGAAAGTCCCATTTGATAAGGAATATGCCTTAATAGCGAATTCCTATAATAGCTAAATGTCATTAACGGCTGATAACTATATGGTTTGCAGATTTCTTGAAGCAATACTAATAATACTAATTCTAATAATAATAATAATAACAATAAAAATCATAAACAT
Source organism: Camisia spinifer (assembly GCA_034694065.1). Classification (NCBI taxonomy): domain Eukaryota; kingdom Metazoa; phylum Arthropoda; class Arachnida; order Sarcoptiformes; family Camisiidae; genus Camisia; species Camisia spinifer. The sequence goes on from JAQFXV010000022.1 coordinate 10,706, forward strand.
TATCAGATTTACGATGAGAAAAACATACGTTAGAAAAAATAAATAAAAAAGAGACAACTATTATAAAGATTATTTGGGCACAAACTTAATAAAATATATCGGATGGCCTTCACTAGTGAATAGAGAGCTAGTCATTAATGGGTATTCACTTCTCGGGCTTTTAAGTTTTTCTCGTCTTTCTTTTGATGCCATTTCGAGACACGATCAAAATAGAGAAAAAGAGAAAATTTCTATTTAACAAATTGCTATCGATAACAATGTTAATGTTTAATGCGTTTATTCACTCGCTTTCTGTCCAAATTTTTTTCCCTAACTTTTTCAAATTCTAATGCTTTTATCGAATACTAGTTTCTATTGAGACATGCATTTAATTAATGACTTTTAAGATAATTATAAGACAAATCCTAAGGTTTAAATCACTCTCAAGTAATAGTTAAATGCTTTGATCAACAAAATTAAATCAAAATTTTTGTAATCGATTTCCTTTTTCTCCTCTACTTCTCCCCCAGACTGGAAGTTCAAAACTTTTTGGATTAAATTTTAAAAAAAGCCAAAAAATAATCTTTAAAAAATAGTTTAATAATAAATTCAACTCACATCCAATACTATTTCCTAATATGAAAGCAAAAATATCAGCCAAAGTCACTTTTAATTTATCACAGAATAAATCACTTATCAATTGAATTCATGAAATGACTCGAAAACGACTTCACTATAAGTGACGATAACTTATAATAGTTTTCACCCAAATGAGCAAAAACACAGACTTTTCAAAACTATTTAAAGTCGGAAATATTAGTGGAGAAAAATCCACAAAAACGACAACTTAAATGGTATTAAATGGTGTGCCACAGAATGGACAATAAGGCGAGAATTAAGTCCAAAACCTCCTTATTTCTATCGATCAATCGCTTAGCTTTTCAGTCCCCACAACACATACTTAAATACTAGGGGTCTATATATTTACAATAAATATACAAAATTGTTCTGTCATTTCCTCTTATTTCTTAAGTACCGATTTAGCAAAACGAAAGGGACTCAAGTTTGAAAAGTGCACAGACTTTTCTCTAGCTCTCCCTTAGACTTCTCGATCAAGAGTCTTAAAAACCGGGAGTGTGTGCGCTGTGAAGTGGGCGCTACTCTTTCGCTGCGTTTTGGGGAGGGATTTGTTCCAAATATCAAACTTTCAAGTTTGGAGTTTCAAAACTTCTACTCAAAACTTATAATAATTATATAAATAACTTAATGTCAATTTTTTAATTCATAATTATTTAAGTCTTAATCGAAGGTTATTCTTGTGATTAACTTTTTAATCAAAATAAACAATTCATTTATATGTAAAGTTATTAAAGAAATTTTTATAATCTAATCAAATATTAAAAAAATAATTAAATATTTAATGCAAAGATTTTTGATACAGAAATTGGAAATTAAGAATTATTTAATATATTTGAATTTCGATTCATGAGCTTTTAAAGGAGTTTAAACTGTATTTTTAGAATTTTGAACTTAAAGTTTCGAACAGAGTCTTATTGGAAGACTAAATACTTTTTCGCTTTTCTCATTTATAATAAATATCTTTGCGATTTGTTTCGCGTCATTGAAATGAACGATCACTGATTTTCTACTAAGAACTTAAATTTTAAGTGTGACGGACTTTTTGTTAACTTTAAATTCAATGACTTTGAGAAAGGATTTTCTCTCGACCTCTCAATTGCTGAACATATATGGGCTCTTGTTTTTAGGCTCCATTTGAACAGATGTTTAGATTTTTGATGTATATCTTGTGTGTATTTTCGATCAATAGTAACTATGCATATGAGCTGCTAATGAGCTTTCGATTACCACTGACTTGAAATTTAAATTCAATCAATTTTGAAACCAATATGAAAATCATGTTCAACACAACTTTTAATCAAAAAATTTTGAATTAGATTTTCGATCAATTCATCCTTTGGTCGGGAAATTCCAAACATTTTTTTCGATCAAAAGCTCAATAAAAAGTTTGTTATCAATGATATTAGTTGTTAATGAGTTTTAAATTACCTTTTAGTTGGGCTCTAAAATATATTTTATCTTCTGTAAACTTTTTTAAAAATCCAGATTTTTAGGAAGAGTCAAAAACTTGAGAGAAATGCAAAGATGTTTCTGTAGTAAGAGATTTCATTCAATCAGAAATAGGAGATAAATCAGATATTATAGCCTCAGAAAAGCCTTAAACAGCTCTGATTTTATAGCCCTGTATTTCATTAAGTCATGCCTCCCCTGAAGTACTTAATTCTCTGGTATAGGATTTCCTCATTAATTAAATAAGTATTGCAAACAAAGTGAAAATGACATTCACTTTAATGGCCAGACTTTATGCCCACAACTGCTAAATACAAAATAATAAATTATTTTCCGTCTGTTTGTATAAAAAACAGTTTCTTATGTCCTTAGTATCAAATAATCTGCTTTTCCTTTCGGGCAGATGTTTGATGTCATACGGGATGAATTTTTCGAGAGCTCCAAAATATAGTCCAACTGATGCTGAACTTCAAACAATATCGCAGTTCACTAACTAAAAGTCAAACAAACTTTGACAGTAAGCATAATATAAAACACTGATTTTCATTGACTTTTTCTCTAACTTTTGAAGAGAGAATTAGTTTCGAGAAATCGTTTGATGAAAATATAATTTTCAATCCAAAAAAATAGTTTTCTTCTCTGTTTTTTGAATCCTGAATCGGATTCAAATTTATTTTTACTTTTGGATTATTGGGCTATTTTTATATCAATTTTAATTGGATAGGAATTTTGACCCGATTTCTGATAGTATTAATCCTAATAAGAAACTAAAAAAATTTCTCCCTTTCTATTATAAGTCAACAATACTTCATAGCAAGCGTGAAACCGATGTTGAGATCAGCAAATATTTGATTTGCATATATTTAACCGAAAACTAAAGGAAAAAGTTATGATTTACTGATTAAATCAAAAGTAATAAAAAAAATTGTGTATAAATGCAGCCAAAAGTCTACAGATATGAACAGATTCAATAAACTTCCGCTTCAGTAGAAACAAATCAATCTTAACTCACAAAAAAAATCAAAAGCTCATAAACTCATTAAAAATAATTATTATTATAACAAAATCAATAATTTGACTGACAGTAACAGCTCTATAATAAGGCCAATCGATTATGGTTTCCAATAACAGAGCCTTTTTTCAAATGCAAATCAGCACTAAAGAAAAGTTAACTTTAAACAGAAGCTGAACTTTCAGTTATTCTTCAGCAAAAGTAAGGAAACAAAAATTTTCAGTCGCCCTCTCGATAAAGTAATCCATCATTGAGTTGACAGAATCAGTGCTAACTATATCTAAACTATCTCTGAATGTATCTCATTCTCGACTGTTCATGTGCTAAAATTATGCTAACTTTCTAATAGTCTATTGTAATCTGATATACAGTTATTTAGTTATTCGACTTGCTCTCTATTCTATCCCTTATAATGTTGATTGATTTCCTATTATTGATCTATTCATTCGTGGCCCACATCGATGACTAATGGTTAGATCACCGAAAGAAAGTCAGGCCAAAAGCTATCTCCAATTGTTTACTCTATTATGTATTATCTTTCATGCATACCATTCAGGCTCTATTCGATGCCTTAATATCTTATGTAAAATAACTTCCCTTTAAACTCAACTCCTATTGAATGATTGCCTCTTTATTCTGAGTGCAGAACTGTTTTGCTTTAAAATTATGCAATTATTCAAATTCGAGTTCAGTTTTTTAACTCTAAAAATTTTTAATTATAAGCTAAATGATCTTTCATTAGAAACATGTTAAGTAAAGACACTATTTATATGTTTCGCTTGAAAGTCAGTTTCAATTGAATGATTGGCTCTATTATTCTGAGAGCTTAAAGATTTTTTGGTATAAAACTATGCAATTATTTAAATTTGAGCTTAATTTTCAGACTCAGAAACTTTTAATTATAAATAATCTGCGATCAGAAAACATGTCAAATAGAGACGAATCGGTGTTTAGTAAACAAAAAATAAAATAAAACTTTAAAAACTCGAATCTTATGATGAATTTCTAGTGTAATTATTTCTAAGAAGTCTTTTAATTATAATCTATAAAGTTTTTCTCATATGAAATGATGTATTTCTGGGTTAGTTTAAAATTTTTTGAGGTTATATAAAGTAAGAGAAGTAAAAGTGAATCAAAAGTTGTAAGACTTTCTCTTGAAACTTCAGTTCCCTATAAATGTTTACTTTGGCCACACATGGGTTTGGGTGACATAATAATGGATCGCTATTATTATCACTAATTGGTCGCATTGGGAATTTCGGGAAACACTAAACAGGACATGGAATATATTTTTTATGATCAATTCTGAACTCAATCCAATTCAATGCATAATAAGGAAAAAATAAAATTTTAAATCTTCAGAACGAAAATTATTGATTAATGAGCTGACATTGAACTCACAAAAATCAATTTTTCTCAGCTTAATATTTCTGTCTTAAGGAATTGATAGTTAAAATTTTTGATTTTTTGAAATTTCTAACTATCGCATGTCATTGTAATTTGGATTTACTGTAATTTTCTTGAGTAGAGCATAATTTTGCCTCAAAGCTAAAAGTTTTCTGTCAGTTGAAACAACAAATTTCAGAATCATTGACTTGACGTAAATACACCGCAAATCAAACAAGCGAAATATCATAGAGAAAATACTTGCTTCACTTTTATTAAATAAGTTTATTGGCTTCAGATATGAAAGTTTGTTAAAGCAAATTATAGTTCAATCTCAATATTATCATAATCTCTGATAGAAATTCATATAAATTGTTGTCTATTAAATATGATTAGGTTTTTATCGTATAATTAGCTTAAAATATGTTTTATGTCAAAATACATATCAGGATTAAAAATTATTTGTTGATTGAAATAGTATTTTATTTATTCCTACTTAAAGAATAATAAACTTGAGTTAATATAAAAAAAATTCTTATTATAAGATAGAGTTGAATATAATTATCAAAAACTTGAATATAATAACAAACCCAAAGTTCAAGTTAAAAAAAATCTTGGAATCTACCAAAAAGTTTCAATTAAGAACTTGAATATTCATATTATTTTTAAATAAAAAATTAAACATTTTCTCCCAAAACTACCCAATTATGCGAATAGAAAAGATTTCCGCAAATATAAAAGAAAATCGCCTGAAGACTATTGAAAAGCGTTAAGATGTTAGCAATTCCTTAGCAAATATTCGAGTTCGCACAGAAAACGCAAAAATCATTAAACATTTTAGACTTAAATTCAGTGCTGATAAGTTCATAGGGATGGAGACCACCGAAGATGATAGACGAGAAAATTTAAAAACAGAAATTATCGCCCCATATATGGGATTAAAAGAAGTGGGTATTGAATACTGAAATAAGTGGTGATAGTATTTAAGAATGAGAGGGAATAGTATTTAATAGCATTTCTAGCAATCGCTTCCTTTCTCTGACTCATTATCGATAAATACATCGCATGTTGTTAATGGGACCTAATGGTACTCTTCTGCCCCTCAAGACCTTATAGAGACCTAAATATTAACCTTATTTATATACCATAACAAACTGTTTTTATTCTACATCAAGTTAATTCAACATCAATTATCTGTTTTAATTAGACTTAATTTAAGGTCAATTTCAGTTCATTTGAAAAATTTGGTCAATTTAACTGATTTAAATCGGAATAATTTTTATTTTCTCATAACTAATTGATTATGAACTTGAATCTTTTCCTCATAATTAGTACTTTGTTTATAAGCGTTAAAATGATTTGTTGGCCGAAAATTTTTTATGAAGGCTTCAAAAATTTTAGACACTTTTCCATAAGAGGGTAAAATCATATTTTTACTTTCAAATTATGCTAATTATAGCCATTGAAAGTATTTAATTGAATGCTAGACGAGTTTTATGAGCTTTAAATATTTTTTTCTTACACTCAAATAGCTCTTAAAGGCTTTAAAAAGTTATAATAAAAGCACTTATTATTTAAAAAAGCAAACCATTATTTTCATTAATATTTAACAAAAAACAATTAAATAGAGTTAATAAATAATGTATTTTCTCTTATCTGAAGGATTTCTCTCCTTCTGAGACCCCACTAATTATCAATTATTCAGGACTCTAGTCCTGAGACATAAATGAAAAGAAGTAGAGAAAGAAAAAGTAGAGAATAAGAAAGAAGGTATAAAAAAGTTTTGATCGCTAATGAGCCCAAAATCGCAATCAACTATTGACTCGAAATGAAGCGGTAATCTATTGCTGGGCACAGATGGACAATGATTTATCATCTATCAGCTCATCTTTGAGGAGCGCTCGAAAGAGACACTCAAAGAATTTCCTATTTTCTTAGGTTTTGGTAAAGGATTAGCGTTAGATTTGGGCTTCGGATCACTGGTTTTCAATTTAATCCGATTTTCTTCTGTTAAGAGCCTTTCTGGTGCACCTGCGGCACAACCGTTTCGACATTAATGGACATTTCGGACAATACTAACAATAGGATAGGTTTTGTTGGCTTCGAATATAAGAGGATAATAGTCTTAAGAGTGAGTGTGAGAAGAATCGCTTTCAATTGTTTGGGTCCAAAAAATAAATATTTGCCCTCAAATACAATTCTTATAGAATAATAAGCTATAAACTCTTTTTTGGGCCTAATATTAAGACCACTAATTTTGAGATCAAATAAATAAAATAGTTTTTTAGCTCCAAAAATATTTTCTTTCTCAATATAAATATGTTTATTAAATGGCTTTTTGAATATTGATGAGTAAAATATTACTTTTGAATGTTTTACAACTTTATGTTCTGTACTTTATTTACAAGATTTTTCAGTTATGAGAATTTTTTTTAAGGCAATAGGAAAATGACAATCGAGTCACTCATACCTTGAAAATCAATACAATAGTATTCATAGTAGAAAACGGATAGTCTATTAAAGGGAAAAATAGTAGAAAAGAGTAAAAATTTCAATGAATAGGCTAGAAAAGGAAAAAAGGGTAAAGAAAATAATATTTTGAATACAGTATAGCTTTGAGTTGAAGGCGATATGAAGCGAATGCCTTCTAAATCATAATTATAGGTATTCATAGGCTCTGTAGTGCTGACAAAGAGACCGCCGTTTCATACCTTTTATACTTTTTTAATGCCTCACATATACAATAGTCACCAGTTATAGTATGTTTCAGTACTGGATATCATATGCAGAATACAAAGCTTACAAACACTTAACTCTTTTTTCTATAATTATTCAACTATTTTGTAGTTAGGATTTGATTTATACTATACTTTATTGCTAACTATTTTTGCGAAAGTACTCATCGCTTTTGTGATTAATAAAAACTTCTTTTTTAGTCTTTATGACTGGAGCTTAACTGATAAAAACTTTCACTAAATCAGTTTTTTCTAGTTCTTAATTCTGAAATATTCTATCTTATGATTACTATAATTATTTCATTTCAATTCATCAAATATTTATGTGTTTTGAACAAAATTCAAACTTTTTTTCAGGTTCTTATATCTTATACCGAGTTTTGACTGTAAATATCACTGTCAAAAGTAACGCATGGAATGCCAGCAGCCATGAGAGAGACACATGAATTATCATTATTACCATTATTATTATTAGTTTGTGTCACGAAATATACTTTTTTTAGGATAAAAAATTTTTAAGAAAAGTGAAGCGTCTGTTTGATAAAAAATTATTATTATATAATAAATAGTCAGAACACCTGATGGTATATGACGTTATGCAACGACACTGTCTTCAGGTCTTATTGTATTTGTGGTGAGAGTAAAAAAATTTAAGTTCTCTTTTCAACAGAAAAGTTTTTTATTTAGCATCAAATTTAATAAAAGCAAATAATAGTAAATTATAAGTTAGGTTAAAACGGAAATATAGTTTCTCCTTTTTTTATAGCAATTTTTTGGTCAAATTTTATTGTAAACTCCGTTTAAGATCTTTCATAACCGATAAAATGATATTCACATAAAAATGTTTTTGATCTTTTTTTACTTACCATAAATTGTTGAAAATATTGTTTCTTTTCAACTATTCCATAAACGAAGTAAATGTTGATTTTAAATGATTTTATGTTTCAAGTGATAAAATAATTACAAATCTATTCAAACCTCAAATTATTTAAAAGATTTTTATCAAATAAGTTAATACACGAAAATTAAAAGTCAAAAAAGGGCTGAAAAATAAAAGATATTTAGCTTATACTTAATATCAGGTCAAAGCGTGATATTGAAAAACTGAAAATTTAATAAAAATAAAATCTTAAATTGCGATTTTGTGGTAAATAACCCAACAATTAAACTATTAAAATAAGAATATCTGTCAAATAATAATTAATAATTAAACCTCCAGTACTTATTAGTGAACAAGAAGAAAAAAATTCAAAGATTCAAACACAAGTTCGAAAATACCATTCTAGACATCTTGAAAAAAAATGATATCAGTTTGAAAGCTAAAATAGAAAGAACTAAAAGAAAAAAGAAAGCCTAAACATTGAAGCTGAGATGTGAGCTGACTATTAAATTAGCATCGCTTGATTCGAGGCCCACCCGAACGGGCCCCACAACATGTCTTATAACTAGAAGTGGCTGTTATGCAACTAGTTTTCGGGCACTGATTCAACATTAGAGCGCATCATCCACTTAATAATTATTAATGGATGAATAATGATAGGAGAGTAACATGAGAAATATTTAAAACAAAATCGTGCCTATTTATTATTCTCTTCTATTTAGTCCTATCTCGTTCTCAATCCCTATCCATTCTCTCACTCTTTCGCTGCTAACTTATCAATACTAAACTGGTATTTACCTTAAATACATATTGGTTTCTATCTTACAAAACATATTAAATTATGTATTATTTCACCTCTGATTCTGTTTCCAAAATTGTTTAATTGTTTGATCTGTTATTATATTTTTATTCCAAATTTATTGAGTTGTAGTTATGTTAGAATTGTTTTCTGAAAACTAAACTTCATTAAAACTAATTCAAGATTTAATTGATTATTATTTTATTTCATGTATAGCTTTGGAGAAAAAAGTTTTACAATACAAAAGTGAATGCCCTCAATATTTTTCTGTCTATAATTATATGCCTGTAAACAGAAGTTCTTCTTCAACCTTTCATTAAAAGTGGTTTATTTTACAAATTCACTGTCAAACTAATTCAGAGCAATATAATAGGTATAGAGGAATAAATTTTTCATCACTACTTTCTAAACATTTTTCCCTAATTCAAGTCTTTTTAAGCAGAAAAAATCGACGCCAAAAAATTTTTTCAATGATTATCTTCTGCTAAAACTAGTTGACAACACGTTTTGAATCCGTATATTAAAAAGCCGTTCACTATAATTGCTAAAAAAAATTTTTTATTTGCATAAATATTATATTATACGGATCTCTAATGCGGTTTTCTGTATAATTAAATGCATTAATTTTGTTGAGCCCTCAAAAAGAGTTCACTTAAATCTATTAACTATAAGAGTGAGTGCACTCACACTAACCATAGTTTAAGGAAACAGATATCTATCGCTAAAATTGGCTTAATTTAATTAAATTTTTTTGATTTTCAAGCTTATTGATTACGTATTTTGGAAATAACCTTTCATTTTCACTTGAAAGATTAATTTTTGTTCATTACTTTCATTAAAAAACTCATTAAAAATATTTTAATTGATAGAGAATTTATTTTTTCTCTGCTTTGTAAACATAATGAAGTTTTGAAACATTGTATTTTGAAATAACAATTTCAGTTGAATTTAATTTTGAATTCCAAGCTCTATATTATAGTTTTGAAGGATATGCTTAACTCTAATCAAGATAATGATCAACAATTACATGAACTCACTTAAGAATAAGCATGAATTAAATTCTTTCCTAATTAAAGACAATAAATCATCTAATTTTATAAATACTACTTCTGTTTAAATAGTGTTAATCATTAGCGACCCTCAAAATGTAAATAAAAATAATTCATTTCACTTTTTACGAATCAAATAAAGTTTGAACTCAGTTTTTATTAAGGGTAAAAAATATTGCTGTTTATTAATTGAGGTAAAAATTGTTAAAACTCTTGATTAATACAAAATTTCAGTTATAGTGATGGGAATTAGAAAATTATTCAAATCAACTAATGATTTAATATACTTGAGGTTTGTTATGAGCGACAAAACATGATAATTATTAACAGAAATGATTATAAATGATATAGAAATTAAAATAATTGCTTCACTGGATTACAAAATTCGAAACAAAAAATATTATGAAAGCAAATATAATTAGGTTCTAATGTTTATAAAGGCTGAGAAAAATCTCGATTCTTTACTATGAAATTAGTCACAATTATAAAATATTTTGTCAAATTATGTGAAAATAAAAGCTTTGCCACAGGTTTTCCAGTTCTTTATCTCTTTTGGCAAACAGTAGCGAAAATTTTTCAGAGCGAATGAAAACCTTTTTTCACAATCTGATAAAGTTTAACATATAATATATTATATAAACTCGAGATTTATTGCTATAATCATTAAAATAATAATAATCATAAATAACAGACACAAATTAAAAACACTTTTCTCTCTAACTAACACTTTGCATTTTAGAAATTAAACCATACAAATAGCATATTAGCCTAATTGTAATCATTTTTCATTCACGCTATCAAATCACAATAAAAAAATTTATTTCTGGTATAGTATTGTCATCAAATTTTAATTGCATTCAATTCTAAACAAAAACAACAACAAATATCTTTCATTCATAATATTTTTTGAGTTAAATCTCGAGTGAACACAAAATTTATAATAATTGTAATTCATAAGTTATTATTATGGAGTGTGTAATAACTGAAAATGTCTTATAATAAACATTTTTAAAAATCTTATTTCACATTAATTGTCGTCTCTCTCTCTCTCTCTCTCTCTCTCTCTCTCTCTCTCTCTCTCTCTCTCGAGCGTAAGAGAGCCCTAACTATTAGCTTCGTTAACACGCAATCCTCTAATCATTTTTGGCAATTCGTGATAATTTGCTCAAAATAAAGCACTTTCACAAAATGTGTATCTTTTCTAACAATAAACAAAATAAACTACTAATTCGTGATTTCTGTACTTCTTCATGACTAATGATTTTTGGGGCCAATATTCCTATTTATTATTGTTATTAAATTTTTAAGCGTTTATAAAGTTTTTAAACTCTTATATCCTTGTTTTGGAATTCAATTAATTCACAGCTTTTGTCTTTCCTTCAGTTTAATAAAAAAAATTCTTATAATAACATAGAATCAAAAACTGTTAAGTCTGTTGAATAGTGAATCTTTAGATCTAACTGTTTTTCACAAAATAATCTCTGTTTATATTATTAGAAACTAAATGAAAACTATGTATAAAAATATATGCAAAACTTGAAATCCTAATAAAATATTCAATCCTTGAATAATGAATGAGATGAATATATATTTTGTAAAAATAGAGAAAAACTGTTTATTTACATAAGCAGTATATTTAAAGCTCTCTTTACTTATAATAGAAAAAATTGAATTAATAAACAAATGAATTGTAGAGCAAACACGATATGAAAACAAAACATTAATGAAGAATAAAGATGTGGGGAATATCATGAATATGAAATGAATTTCTGGATAAAAATTCACTTTTATTTCGAGTCTCATTCATCGTAATCATAGTTTTTTAGTTAAATAGAGAACAGAATTTTGTACAAAAGTTTTATATGTATTACAATAATAGTCTTTTTAGAGAAAACAGCAATTAGTGAAAACATTATGATTTTTATCATCATTATTATTAGTCTTTATTATGCATTTGTAGTAACACTAATTCATTTGTGATTCAACTTTTTCCTTCTCATTCGGAAATAATAAAATTATGTTTTTATTTGGTTTAGATTTCAATCAATTTGAGGATTTTCATGATTGAGACGAAAAAAATTAATGATGACTTTAATGGTTGTGAAAATAGATTTTTCTATTTAACTAATATCTGAGTATTTTTCTAGAAATAAAAGTCAACATTAATGTTAATTTATTTATTTTCTTTCTTTTAGTAGAGGTTCTAAACTATGTAAATATCAGTTCAAATAAAATATTGAATTTTTTATGATAAGTATAGGAAGTGTTTCGTATTGACTATTATTAAATTCAAAAATACTTTTAATTTCAATTTAATGAACTCTGGATTATAATCGGAAAGAAGAAAAGTCTTGAGACCATATGATTAGTGAAGTTAAATGATAATTAAGTAAAGGCCAGAATGTGCACGATTTTGGGTCATCAGAAAAAGTTTACTAAAAGGAAATGTTTGGGTTTGCAGTGAATTATGTTTTCTTTTCCTTAAACTTCCTTTTTATGTCTTCAGACTTCAAGACAAGGATTTTCAGAAAATGTGCTTAAAATATATACAATTTATATTCAGAAATGGATGAAATCCTGTAAATTTCTGCTTAAAAGAATTTTCAATAGTTTGAGATTTAAAACATTTTCCTAATCAAAGACGTCTTCACCGAACCTGAGCTTAATTCGAATTGACTTTGAAATGCTATCTATCAAAGAATTACATGCATTAACTTTTGAAAATTAAATTTAAGCTAATTATTAATCATATTTAGGATTAGTTTCTGAGCCGAAAATATTCAATTAATATCCTATTTTTGTGTTCAAAAATTTCTATTCATTCAGCATAACTGAAATCTAAAAAATTTTGCTAATGAGCCGACATTCCAAATAATAATTAGCATATCATTTACTGAATGCAGACTTGATATCATTCGTATTCAACTCTCACATAAACGGTTATCATTTGCTTCGCTTAAAAATCATCTTTTTTAATGATAAAAACTTTTTTCGCAAATAAAAAATGATCTTATTTTCAGTCAGAATAATAAATAAAAACTCATGTTTTCGACAAAATATTTTTTCTGTCTCATTATATTCGAAAAATTTAGATATTTTTTTGATTATCAAAATAATTGAGGAGCAGAATTTTTTTGATTAAAAAATTCTTTGTCCAAAGTCTGTAAACAAGATTACTTTCAGTATTTTTAACTTAATTAAGTATTAAAATCGGAATTTTTCAAAAAGTAAAAGTTGAATACAAACAAATTGAGATTATTATACATGACATAAATATCTAAATACTTTTGATATCTAAATGATCAGAAAAAATAAGTTTCATTTAATTTTCTAACTTAACTATAATTATCAGAAGAGATCTCAGAGTTATTCATCTGTGAACTTGAAAACGAAACCCTTTAACTCGTCTCTAATCAAGATTTTCTTCTAATTAGATTTGAAAAACCTATCATTAAAATGGTTATTAGTTTCTTTCTGTCCAAAGTTTTGACATAAAATTTATCTGAGATTCTCAAAAATTCCTTCAAAGAAAAGTGAACATAAATTTCTTTTATTGAACTTTGAATCTAATTCATTACAGAATAAAAACCATGTTTATTGAGTCTAATAGTTTGAATACCATTGAAAAAGTAAAGAAAATATTTATCTAATCCTTATACTTATTGAACTTTTAAATCATAATTCATTGTCTAAACTAAACTAAAAATATCAATAAATTATATAATAAAAAGATAGTCATAATTATAAATAACTTCAATAATGGATAAGATTATGGTTTTCAAGACAATCAACTCATAATAAACTAATTCTTATTTAAAGTTTTGAATAAAAAATTATGTGATTATACATATCTTGAAATATTAATAACAATAAATAAATGATAGTAATATGTGATAATAGTAGTAATGATAATAATTTTTTTCTCTAAGAATGGGAATAATTTATTAGCCATAGTTCGCGATCTCGATCGGTCATTGATCGCATGCTAAATAAATACTCTTTACTTAACAGTGAAAGAGAGAGAGAGATAGAAAAGCGATATGTGATAGCTCTTAGAGTAAGAATAGCTTTAGGTCTTAGACGTCAAATGATTGTTTCAAATATAAAATTATTATTATTATTATCCTATTTTGAGCCAAAATTCATATCAAGTTCTACTTTAACAGAACTTTCAGTTCATTATATATTAAATTAAATATTTATCTTAAGTTCTATTTATTTATTATATTAATTCATAAACTTCTGAATAATTTATGAAACTATAAAAAGAAAATTAAACTGAATTAAATATTATTCAGAATTTTAAAAAACTGAATCATTGTGAAAGGTTTTTAAAAAATATCGTATTGAAAGTTGTCTTTAATGTATTTTTATCTTTGAAGAATCCATTTTCTAATTCTTCCTCAACTTACTTAAGTAATAAAAAAAAGAGACTCTAATAATACAATACATATGGAACTGATGTCAATCAGAATCTTGAATAACATTTTCATTGAACTGCTCTGAACAGAAAACCCGATTTTTAGGATCAACTCAAGCGAAATGATCGCATTTCGTTGAAAAGCGAGCGGTAATACAGTAGAAGTTCAACGATATTAACAATGAAAAGGCATATGTGAGACATATTCTACGCTCTCTTATATCCGTGTCCTTAACAATTGAATTACTTAACCTGTATTTAGTTGCAAATAAGAAAAGGTGGATCACGGATGAGGTATTAGAGAGTTGTTTGCAGAATAACTTACGACTAGATTTACAAATACCTTACATAAGCATTGGTTAGTACTAAGTCTCCAACTTTTCTCTCTTTCAGTAGCGAGAAATCGGTTTAATTTCTTTTTAGGCTAAACTTTCAGTTGAAAAATAGATTCAATTTAAAAATAAAGCATTACTTACTTTTTTCTACTTCTTATCCAAATCTTCTAAACAAACAATTGGATCTCTTTTCGATTCTTCAGTTTTCTAAAAATAGAAATGTTCGAAAAAAATTAGTTCAAAATATTTTGAAGAAATGTTTCAAAACAGTCTTTGACTTAAAATAATATTTAGGAAAAAAGTTCAGTTTTCTAGAAATAAATTGATAGAAAAGTTATCTAAAAAAAACATCTTTGAGAAAAAGTTTTGCATTTAAAACAAAGCAGAAGTTTTTTTCAAACTTTAATTAGAAAAATAGTTGTCTTTGAAATCAATCTATGCCTTAATTAATTCATTAATTATAAATACTCTCCGATTCCAACAATCTATAAATTTTTGGCAACAGTTTCTGAACATGATCTGAAAGTTCTCGCTATTCAACTGAAGTTCTGATTTCACTCTTAAACTACATGTATTGTTAACATTCTTAGCCTTCACTACTTCTCTCTCATTCTATGGTCTTTCAGAGCCAACAAAACATAGAGAAGAGCGCATCAAAAGTTAAACTTTTCTCTCTAGCCTTCAATCCTAGTCAGTCTGCATTGATATGCAAATGAGTGAATCAAAGATACTGTTAAGCGATCTTTTTTAGCATACAATCCAAACTTGACGTCAAACATGAAAAAACAGTTCCTCTCGGTATAAGTCACTGAATATACACGAGTTTTCTGACATTATATCTCAACAACTTTTTTTATAGTATAATTTTTCCTACTTTTTCTCTCTCAACACCAATGTTTACACTCTGATGAAAAAATTTACGCTATTATCACATTTTAAATATGTTTGAACTTAAAAATATATCAAATCCCCAAAATTTACTGAATATATCTCTATATTTCAGAGGGTTTAGACTTTTCAGAGCTATCTTTTCTCAATATCATGTTTAACAGGTTTATAAGTAATTAAACTTTCATTAAAAAAATCTTTTAACAAAAACCTTTCATAATTACTGACAATTAAAATCAATCGAAGAAAGAACTGAAAAGAAAAATAAATAATTTGAAAACTTATCAAAAAACTGAATAAGTAGAGAATTTTTTCTGTTAGATATCTCGAAAAAATTATTTTCAGATAAAAAAAATATTTCAAAATCAAATCAAGTTTTGGAACACAAGTTATTAAAACTAGAAAACTATTAACAAATATTTGAAAATATTAAGATCTCCATAAAAAACACACATATGAATAGACTATTGATAGCCAAAAAAGGTGATATCACACAAGTTTATGATTATATATAATGATAAAATGCAAATGCGATTGGAATATGAGATCATCTATCAATCGAATAGATGTCATGAACTCTCAAGAAAGGTATTCATTACTATCAAAAAATTAAATGTAAAACATAGTAATGAAAAAAGAGCACTCGTATAAAAATACTTCATCTCAAATTCAAAATTTATTGAAATGAATACCTTATGCTACACAAAAATTACTATAAAAAATATACATTAAGTTTTCGGATGTATAACTCAAATAAAAATTCCATCAATTGTTCCGAAATTACTGAAATTTATTCAAAATAATAATTGATTACAAATGAATAAATTTTAAAAACCAGAACCTGAACAAAATTTTTTTAACATAAGAAGTCTTACAAAAAATGATTGCAGAAACCTTTATTGGCTGTAAGCGATAGTTATAAGATTAAAAATCATTTAATAATCAATCATATTTTCCGAAAACTGGAATATTACAGTTTTTTCACTATATATTACTCAGCATTTCAAGAATGCATATCAAAAATACGATATAATACAGTTAGAGAAATATTACAATGATATGATATCATAGAATATTTGGACTGCGCTTTACAGAGAGTAAAAATGAATAATAATAAAAATAGAAATAAGAAGATATAGAAAAAGAGATGTTTGACATCAAATCAAAATGTTAGCGATTAGGGCAGAAAGAAAGTTAAGTTACTTTACTCTCAATTTGATGTCATAGTGAAGAGAATTTGATGTCTAAAAAAGAATAAGAATGTTAGTGAAGATGCACTTTTTGACAAATATATCACTGCTTTCTCTATGCGTTTTGTGTCTGACATCATCTTTTATAGTGAACATTAGGACTTCGTTTTGGACTTTCAATTGAAAGGCTATTGGGTTTTGAAGCAAAAAAAATTTATTATACATTTAGATTTATTTTGAATGAATATTTTTAGGGAAAAAATGTTTTATTTATTCCTCACAATTGAAATGTTTAGAGCAGTTATCTTTGAAATGAAGAAAAAAATTTAAGGACTTTTCTCGCTTTGTAAAGAGAATACATTTGACTATAAAATATTCAATAAATGAAATGGAAATTCAATTTCTTCTAATGTATGATATATTTAATTTGAAATTATTTTTTGATAAGTTTATCAGTCATTGTATTTTTTAAATGCTATGCATTTGTGTATTTGATATGAGACACAAACACCTGAAGCTATAGATAGAATAGTTCAGTGATTTCAATAGTTGACAAATGAATGATAAAAATAGTTTGAAAAGAAGAACTCGAATTTCTTTCTTTACAATTCAGTCAAAACTTATTATTCATATTACTATTATTTGAGAATCTTTTTATTTATTTCATATCGTTTTCCACTGAACGCAATCCTCACTCAAAACTTTTTCGATAATAAATTCAATTGATGTCAACACGAGTTTGAATCACAAGTTTTTCCAATACTGGGAATAATATAACTATAAAAAGGCTCTTAATATGATCATAAATTCACGAAAAAACTTGATATTCAGTTGTTTACTGAGGAGAAAAAACTTTTGCGTTCAATAATTTGAGAAAAAGTTTCAAACATATGAATTGTTTATAAGGTTTTTGAAATTTTAGTAACTTTTCTGTAAGAGAGAATATTATTGAAAATTTTTCTGAAAGAGTGAAAGGAAATGAATACAAAAACTTTTATTCACAAAGAGTGAGAGAAAAATAGCGTTGCAAATGATGGGCGCGTTTTACAATTCCGAGTGAGAAGTCAGGACTCAAATTGACCAAAAGTCAAACTTTACAAACTTGAAGCTAGAATACAAACAATTCAATGACTTGACTCTTCTCTTATTGAAAGAGTGAGTCCTGAAAATGAAGAATTACGACAGAGTCGCGAGTTGTGAACTGTCAGTATTTAGGATAAAATTCGTTCATTGTATTTGTTCGCACTCACTCTTGTTCGCAATCTGTTTCGTTCAATCTTTTGTCATAAAGCAATCTATATATCTATGAGTGTTCGCCAGTATGTCTCTCTTTTCACTCTCTCACCCATTTTGCAGGTGAGAGAATATATGAGTATTTTATGAAAACTTTTTTCAATTCAATTCCCTGTCTCTAAATGGTATCCGTGAAAAGGCTGGTCATTCAAATTCGGTTTATTCAGTTGCTTAACAAAAAGTGTTACTAATATTTTTATGTCCTGTTTTGTAGAATTATTTTATGTCTCAAAAAATTATATTCACTTTAGAAATACCTGAAATTTTATGATCAAATATATTGCAAATACATTGAGTGAATTGCTATCAAAAATATTTTTAAAGTACTTTTCTTTAGTGTTCACATTGTTTGTAAAGTCATTTGAACTTTTTTTTACCCTTTATAAAAATCAACATTTCATTCTTCCTGAAAATTTATAATAAATATAGAAATAGTTTTTCTGGCATAAGTCCAGCCTTTTTGATTCAGATATCATTACAAATCGATAGACAATTTGTCGGGTCATCAAAAGTGATTCAAACCTAAGATATGATTCAACAAAATGGGAAATAACAGTAGCGCTGACACTATCAGAGGAAATATCCGTAACTCAAAATACAATAGAAAGTGCACACGGAATGTGTCTACCATTTAATAAATATCTCTAAAAGTTTTTCATTCATATTATTGTCGGGCAATAGATCTCTCCCTGACCTTAAGGTAATAGTTACCTACCTATTGACCATTACTGATCATTTCGACACAGATGTTTGCATTATTAACTAAATTTGTTTTGTATATTCAATCAGTACTCAACTTAAAAGCTGATACACTTTTAGCTTTTCAGCCAATTTTTTCTCCTAAGCTATATTTTTTCTCAAGTGAGCACTTTTTCGGATTCATTTTATTCTTTGATGTTTCTTATATTCTAAGATTTTTCTTTTATTTTCTATTTTCTCTTATTCTCATATTCTAGAAGTGGATTAAAGTTTATTTTTTCATTTTCTTTTATTATGTGAAATAAGTACCACTTTTTCTACAATGAAAAAATAGTTTCAATGAAATCTAGATTTAGTTTTTCTTGACTCTCCTCTTATCGATTGTGTATTATTTATGGCTGAAAAATAGGGAATTTTACAGTGAATTATGCAGATTAGAGAAAAACATTATTAAATTCAAGTAGAAAAACCAAATCCATAAAAATAACATCTTTTCGATCGATTGAGAAAATAATGTTTCGCAAAATAAATTTTTTTAGACAGACTGAGGAAGAGTAGGGAAAAAGTAAAGTAAATAAAATAACATTAATATATAAGTAGTTTGTGTGCAGAGTAGAGAAAAATAAGGAGAATAAGGATTAGAGATAAGCAATTTCTTTGCAAAAAACGTGTTTAATGTCAAATGATTGAAAACATTATACGCTTTTTCATACCTTTCCGTAAACTTAAAGATAATTAGAAAATATTAGATTAACTAAAAAGTAGAGTTAATTAATCTTTTGAGCAAATTATGATTTTGAAATTTTCTTATCTTTAATAATCTTTTTCTGAACTAAAAATTACTTATTGTTGGTTAAGTCACGTTCTATAATAAGGAACAATTCTTTATAAGTTTTGAAAACAACTCTTTACAATAGATTCAGAGAGAAAACAGTTACAACCGTAAAAAAGTTAAGCTAAACAATAGTTTTAACCTTAAAATCTTTTTCTGGCGTAATATATCGTAAATTATTTGGCAATAAAATACTTTCCACTGTAAAAAGAATTCAAGAAATAGGTATAAAAAGAGAAAAATATTACTTAAAGGTTTAGAATCGTAAACAAAAATCTAATTAAAAATTCAGACAAAAGGTCGGCAATACATATATACACATAAATAAATTGCATTAGAATTACAACTAAAAACTTTAGGGACAGTGACAGCGATGTTGAAGGTATTCAGTATTGGAGAAGCCCTTAAAGATCTCACTAATGATGGGGAGAGAGGTCTGTGTTGTAGTGCTTGTAATGCATTAAAATTTGTTCAGTGAAACAAAATGAAATACTGCGCCTCCCGATGAGAGGATGGGCGATGAGATGTGAGGGTGAAAAAGATGAGAATAGATACCTATTTGGCCGACAAATAGGTTTTCAGAATTTTCTACTCAAATTGTTCTTTAGGGCAATGCATAGAGCGAGACATCCGTTCGGAAATTCACTTTCAAATTCATCAAATTTTTAAAGTTTAAATTTTTTTACCCATATCTATTGGTTACTATTGATTAGGAATTCGTATTTTATTCAATCAATAATATAAAATAATTTTATGACCAAATTCTAACTTAGGAAACGATTAAATATTTTTTAACTTTATGATTTTCCATAGAATTATTGAAAAATACTAAAACCTTGAATCAAATATCTTTGAAATAAAAAAATCACGAAATATGATTAGATATTAACTATTAATTAAGTATTTTTATCATTAACATTATTAGCACCGAAAAAGATATCAGAATGAATCGAAAATGTTTGGCATAATTAAGATCATTTCAATAAAAAAATTTCATTATTTCACTGATAACTAAATAACTGCAAACATTATTCATTAAAGTTATTATTCCAAAAGTTGTGAATAAGAAACTTTAGTAATATTTTATTTTCAATGTTTGAAATTTGAAGTTTCGAATGGACTTAAAGAGTATGAGTGAAAACTGTTTGTAGACTTTTGTTACCGTTTTGTGGAAATTAGATAGCAGTTAGGTTTGAAAGTAATTTTAGGGGTTTGAACGAAATCGGCTTCATCTCAAATTTTTGGGTAACTTTTTTCAAACTTCAAGATATCGGTTAACAAGACTTTTGTTCGTTTTCTTTGAAAAAATAGGAGAAACAGATTTCTTAATTGATTTTCAGTGGCTTTCAGCTCAACCTCTGAATGACCTCTTTTTTAGAGGAATTATTTATTGTTTACTTCATTAATAATTTTCTATTCAATAGAATAAAAGTTTAGAAAATAAAATAAATAGTATTTCAAAGAAATAAAATTTCAATTCTTTAAATATGAACTCAGACTTGAAATACTTTCTCATAATTAAATTTCAGAAAAAGGTTGAAAAATCTAAGCGTTGATCTAAAAATTGATGTCAATTTAATGTAGAACTAAAGGAACACTTTTCTGAAATAATATGAAGTAATTCAAAGAATGCATAGCAAAGGGTGCGGACTGACTGACAAACTGATTGTTGAATTCAAAGCTCATCCGTTCAAAAAGTTATTCGTAAAATATATCGATCAGAGAGTAGAAAAAAATAAATAAAATTAAAGCTCAAAAGAGGAGGCAATAAAATAAGAAACAAAATTTGCCTGAGTTTTAAAGTGCAAATAAAAATCAACTTCAATCACAATAAATTAATTTTGTGTGTTTTTTAACTATAGAGTGTCATAAAAACCCGAACTTAAACCGTAAGAGGAATGAAATAACCGATAAAATAGAGTAAAAAAATAAAAAGTTTTTTAAAGTAGAAAAAATCCTTTTTCTGTTATAAACCTGATTGCTGTTTAGTACAGAGTTTTACCAAGAATTCATTCGGTTAAAAAAGTCTATCATTTAGTATTTCCAACTGTTTTGTCTATGATATTATGTATAACAGCTCAGCAGGCGATCAAAAATATCAGTTTAAAGGTAGAAATCGTTTTTCTCGTCAATTCCGATACCTATCCAAAGGGTGCGGACTTGTAGTCAATATTATATTTCAAATTCACTCCCAAATTGAGAAAAATGTTTCCCAAAACGGTTTCAACGCTGACTGTTATTAACTCTGTTTTTGAAAGTTTTGGTTTTCTGTAGGTTTATATCTACAAAATTGATTGATTTTTAAGTCCGCAAAACAGATGAAAATAAAGTTTTATTAGTTTAATAAAAGTTTTATTTCTATTTTATTTCAAAGAAATACTTTGCGATCTCTTAATGTTAAGTCAAATTATTGCTAATTTCGGTTCTGAATTGTAAATAAATACTATGCATAAGTGATAAGTCAATGAAGTTTCAGGGGATTTAAACTTAATTATAGCTAAAATAGAGACAAGACTTTTAATTTAAATTCAACTTGAGAGCAAGAATTTTATTCAAACTGATGATAAAGGAAATTCAAATACATTTATCTTAATAAAAGCCAATATTTTCTCATATCCACCCATTGTTTTTCAATAAAATAGTCCAATAACACACACATACACACAATTTACAGGTAAGTGAAATCCGTAACTAAATCCCTATTATAAGAGATCCAGCGGTGAGAATGCATTATTGGTTAGAGAATAGAGGAAAAAATCTATCAGTGTTTTGGGTGTAACACAAACGAAGAATTTTTGAATTTAAATAATATATAATATGATATGTGATAATCACAGCAAGCATTAAGATTCGATACGCCAGAGTAGTAGCCAATTGGCTAAAATATTTGCCCTCTGGCTATGGGTAATAACCAAATCGTTATAACATTTGGATAATTCATAGATCAAAATTATAATTTCAATAATAGATGTTTTATTATTAAAAATAGTTTTGAAATTTTTGGGAAATTCTTTATCCAATAAACTTTGTCATTGACTGTACTTTTTAGGGAATTAAAGGGTATTTGTGAAAAATTTTGAAATTACAAATGGAAAAAACGAATAAGAAAAATATTCGAAGTTTTTCATGATTTTTTGCATTTTTTCAACCCAAAGTTCAATGAAATAAAGTTTACTTCAGTTAAGAAAAAGTTCAAATTTGTCATCAATTCAGGTACAGAAATTCATAGCGTTAGTAACTGTTGACTAATGTGTTACCGATGAAGTAATATTTAGTAATAAATTAATTTAATAGTAATTTCATTCAAAAAAGAGATAACCTGAAGACTCAAACAGAGAGCAGCTCTGCTTAAAAACCGAATTTTTTTACAGCCGAATAGTTATTACCAAAACTCTAGTATTGTAGTCGACTCTTCACACACACGAAATTCTGGTCACATCACAGCACGAGTTTTCAGGCATCGCATACTCTAATCCTTAAGGTATTTGCGAAGGACAATAGGAGGAGACCTTTAAGTATCGGATATATAAAGTATTCGAGTCAGAAGTTGTAGAAGTAGTGTTTCGGCTGAGGATTGAGTTTAAGAGAGGAAAAAGTTTTAAGAAAATATATGAGAGCAAAGAAAATGCGATCAACGCTATAGTGAGTGAGAATAAAAGCTTGAATATAATAGGATGAGCTTTTATTTGTGACGATCGCTAAGGTATTAGCATTACAGATGTGTTTTGGATGTTAGAAATTGCCTGAATTATGTTTTTTCTTTTAGTTTATGCTCTATTTCTATCAGTTATCGTATAAATTGTTTTTAAATTGTTTTCCTTTTCTTTTTCACTTTACTAGAAGTTTATTTTGCTTTTCCATTGATCTCAGATTGAAATTCATATTATTATTTTTTCTTCTTTGGGAAGCTTTAATGCTTTTAAAAGTCTTCTATTTGCTATGTTTTGTTATTGAATTTTTATCGAACTTAAGAAATTCGTTCTTAACTTTTTTCTCTTGATTATAAAACTTTTATATATTCGGATCGAATAGTAAATTGAATTCATGATGAAAAAGATAAAGTCAAAGTTTTTTCCGAATCAAATTTATTCCCTTAACTATCGGATCTCTTTCTATTCAATTTGAATATTTATATTTCTGTTTTTCTATTGAATATTTCGTTTCCGAAAACATACACACATAAAATGGGAATATTTTAACGAACGAAAAACTTATCGACTCATTGATTCTGAAGCTATTATTAAGGGCTGCGGAAAAATCTATTCCCAAAATCCATATATTATTAACAGTAGTGTATAATAAAATTCAAAGTAAAAATAAATTTTAAGCAAATATTTTTACGCATTAATCATTCTATGAAAATAACTTTCAGATAAGCCTGTCTTACATATCAAGGAATCGGAACTGAATTTATTGAGGAATTGATTTCTTGAGATAAAACTCTTGTTCACTCTTAAAAATATATCTTTTTTCACTTTAATGGTCATATATTTTTTATATTGAGTTTTATTGCCGATACTGAAAAATCCTATTTAAAAAATAGAAGATTTGAAACTAAATAGTGTTAAAGTGTTTAGAGTTTGAACTCTCAGCATAAGGAATGCTGAGAAAACATAAATAAATTGAATACTTTGATGATAAGTGGCGTAACTCTAACTCAAGTTTGAAGTTTTTGATTACAATTTAATTTGGGTTTAATTTCTAAATTATAAATAAAATTTTAAAGTCTTTTAACGAATGAGATCGCGAACTATAATTTAGAAGTTTACGACTTCAACAATTTCTTAATTGAACTTAATTTTCATCAAAAATTTAGAATTCAAAACACATAATTCACTCCGTAATTAAAACTTTGATTTTATTATTCAACTAATTCTGCAAATTATATAGAGTTTAATGATTTTCATCAGAGAGATAGAGATTTCTGGTCAACTCAAGCCTAAAACTATTTTGAAAAACAAATAAGGAAAAAATAAAATTGTTATCTCTTATAAATCCAATACCAATATTGAGCAATAGATCGCATAAAAAGCAAAGTCTACTTCACTGAGTGAAGTCTGAATGGAGACGTTTTTAGCGTTAATGCCTTCGAGATATGGATCCTTAAAATCTCTTGAGATGTGGTTCAGAATCTTATGACCAGGATATGAGACGATTTAAATTCAATATATCAGAAAACAGCCCTTTTTCTGTGCAATTCAATCATCAAATGACGGAAAGGCATAGAATTGTTAGAAGAGATGGTCAGAAAAGTATACATGACATGAAAAAACTTATTTTTGAGGCGAGAAACAGAATCGATTTTTCAAATTTATTTTATGCAAAAAGTTTTTATCGCGAATGTTTAGAAAAGTTTTTTTCTTCTTCACTGAAATGAAATCTTTTTATATCGAAAACTTTTTAAAAAGTTTTCTTATTTGCTTATTTAGATTGAATCGAGTTTTGAAGTTTTTTTTCCTAAGGATTCATTGAAATGAAGACACAA
Organism: Camisia spinifer; assembly: GCA_034694065.1. Taxonomy (NCBI): domain Eukaryota; kingdom Metazoa; phylum Arthropoda; class Arachnida; order Sarcoptiformes; family Camisiidae; genus Camisia; species Camisia spinifer. Next base: position 35,776 of record JAQFXV010000022.1, read on the forward strand.
TAAACTTATTTCATTTATTTATGGAAGAGATTTCTTGATATGAAACAAAGATTAGCTGAAAAATTAAAAAATATTTTGAATACAAAACTTGTAAAATAAGGGATTTCTATGTTTGGAATGAAAGAAATCATTCTCTGTTAGACTTCTTTTGCATAAAAAATTATTGTTATTTTTCAGTTCACAATAGGAAACAAATTCGTGATCGCATAACACAAGAGAGAAAAGATCTCAATCGAAAATCATTGATAGGTAAAAATGACAAAAACTGAAGAAAAATATTAAACAAAATATAAGTAACAACAAATTCAATGAAAAACATTGTATATAAGTTTTTCAGTGATTTTTATCAAAGCATCAGAAGATAGGGAAAAATATTTTTGAGCTCACTTTACAGTTCAATACTTATATACTTAAGAAATATTTCTCAACTCATAGACCCTTATTATTTAGCGCCTCTTTACTAGTCCTCAAACCGCCGGTTCCTTATCCCAAATGATAGGGTCTCGAAGTCTTTCTACCTATTCTTCAAGTTCTCATTTTCATGATCTTGTTGTCCGATAAGAGACTTGTTAGAAATGGTTGGAAACAGTTTTATTGCAATCATAAAAAAGTTTTCTCAACTAAAAAGTGACTCTAAAATCATTTATTCTTTTTCCTTATGATATGAAGAACTTATCCACAAATAAATCAGCAAATGGTTTAGGGATTCAATGCTTTTCATTTATCTCTTTTTCTTTCCGGTAAAATTACTCAATACTTATGCATAATTTGATTATATTTTTATTGTTTTGTGAGCTTTCATATAATTATTATATAATTATATTAATTGAGGATTTACTTTATGAATTTTTGGGCTCAAGTTATGACTATTTTACGACTTATTCGACTGAATTTCCGTTGATATTATCCAAAACTGAAAGTTTAAATACCAATGAAAACAAGTTTGAAAGAAGAAATGTAACTATTGTTATATCTCGTGATGAGAGACTTTTTTGAGCTCTCGCTTATCATGATTAGAGTTCAACTTGAATTTTACACTTCAATACATACTATGCATTGATATCAATAGAAATAAAGCTAAAATGCATTAAAAATATAACTTAATTATTAAACTAGTCAATAATCGCTAGAAAACTCCCAAAAACCTTATGTGCAAAACAAAAATATTTCAAATGTTTGTCACATAACTGGAAACTAATAGTAATAAAAAAGCTAAGAATTATTGTTATATAAAAGGAAACTATTTTTTTGGAAGTACTGAATATAGTGTTAAGTGTTTATTAGATCCTGACTAATAAAAGCCGAATCCGGATATTTAACAATAAATCTAATGATTATTTTTTCATTGGTTTTGATTGAATCTTAACTTTAGAATAAAAAATAACTTCCAATCGATAATTTCGAAAAATTCCTTAATGAATAACTGATCTTAAACTCTAGAAAAACTCATCTTTCAATGTGTTATCTCATTGAATGGTTCTTTTGAAAAAATAATTATTTTTGATTCTTATCTCATTCATTAATAGAGAATTTGATTGTTCTTATTGTGAGATATGGTATAAGAATCTATGTTTAAAATAGGTTTTTATGAGGAAGTAATAAACTCTTAGTGAATGTTATCTTAAAAAATATCTAATTCTGTGTTTATTTGGTAAAAATTTCCTAAAAATATCTAAACTGAAAAAATGAGAGAAAAAAGGAAAATTTTCATCCAAAAAAAGTTCATCAAAGATATAAAACAGAGATATAAACAATGTTTTACGACAGAGAAGAGTATCTGATATGATAAGAGAGAAAATAAATTACAATTTTTTTCGTTAAACTTTCCATAAGTAGAGTTAAAATGTTTCATTCACTTAACTACTAAGCGGATCAAAATCGATAATCAAATGTTAATGCATTTAAATTGTGAGAAAATAAGAAAAAATTCAGTTTAAATTAACATAAACTGAGAGAAATTTTCAAAAAGGAAAATACATTTAGATATCGTTTTGACTCTAATTGAATAAATTTAATACACTTTTATTCTTTACGTATAAAAGCGAGCGTTTTATCAATTTCTATCTAATCATTATTTCTATTTCAAGCGATTAACTGAATATGAAATCTAAAGTATAAAAAAAATTAAGACTAGATATGTTTGGATTCAAGATTATTAGCATTAGTTTATCTGTTTCGACGATTCTTAAGATTTATATCTGTTTTGTATATAGTTTATGACGAAAATCGCTCAAAACTCTAAATCTTAACTAAAAGTTCTATCAAAATAAATAAATTAATGAAATCGAGTTTTCAGAATAGTAAGAAAGTTAAATAACAATTTCCTGCAAACCATTCTCAGTGTGAATTTTTTTTAATAGAGATTTTAAAGGATAAAAATTCTAATAATCATAATATTTATAACTCAATAAGAAAGAAAAACTTATTATCCTTTAGTCAAAGTATAATTTCTTAACTTCAGCTATAAATTTAACCCTTAAATCTTGATTAGTAATAAAAATGTAAGTAAAACACGTGTGAAAATTAGAGTTAAAACCTTTGAAAAACCATAGACTTATCAGTGATAGTGAATCACGTCTCGAGAATTATAAGGAAAATGTAATATATTTATTATATCATGCATTATATACAAGTGTCACAAAACGTCTTGCATTTAAATTGAGCTTAAAAAATAAAATTTATTTTTCTCACTAACGAGCATAACTTTTTCTACAACTATAAACATTCTGATAAGAAAACTCTGATTATATTCAATATATTAAGAGAGGGGTAGAAACACTTTTTTGATTAATTATACTAAAGAGTAATTTGTTGGCACTTATCTTATATAATAATTTAGTGGAAATTTTGAGACATATTTAGTAACGGAAAATAAATATAAAAATGAGAAGATAGTAATTGTAATTTTTTGAAGCAAATAAAGGCTTAGAAATTGATCATAAGATTAATAGAAAATTCTTGAACCTGTTGTCTGAGCATAAATTGATTACTTTTCAAAGTAAACTTTTGAGATATTTTCTATTGACTTTGATATAGAATAATAATTTAGTTCAAATTTCATAGGATTGTAGAAATTTTTTATGAAGATAATAAATATTTAGTCTCTATGGAAGTTGATTGAACTTTTTCACCATAACTGGAAATGGATTTTTAATTTATCAGACGTTTATTGAGACATAAATTGATCTTTTTATAAAACTCATAAAAACTACTATAACTTTCAAAGTTTAATTCAAAACAGCGTTAACCAGACATTCATATGGATTGAAAAATGGAATTTTTATATTAAATATCAATCTCTAATGAGATTATTTTTTTAACGAGACTTCTCAGGGAGGTTATAGTGTATAAAATTTCATATTTTTTGGTAACTAAGCAGTAGTGACAAAAAATGTATGTAGGAATCAAAGCATCTCTATTAACAACAGCTTGTGCTCACATTTTTCATGTATAGATTATTTAGCGTTTCATAGTTAAGGGCACTTACAATACAATTTTCAATTCTCTCACATTTAATGCACTTCAATTATTTTTCACTTTTTTTCATTATTACTATTCTCCTCTTCAATTCAATTCCGAATCTCGGATCGAAGCTTTTGAGTGAGTGCAAGAAAATAAATTGATATTGAAAATTATTAGAGTAGTGATTGACTGGGTTTCTAATCTTTCATAATAGTTTTGACCTTATAGTTGGTTTTCAACTCGAGTCTATTTTTATGTTCAGATTTAAAGCTCGAGATTCTCTCAAAATTTAGTTACATTTTGTTCATTCTGAAAAAATAGAATGATTGCTAGTGTAAAAAAATTATTATTCAAACTGAAGCTTCTCTTGAGAATAATTTTTTGAGATTCAAAACTCAAGAGTTTTATTTTATTTTTATTTTATTTCCAAGAAAATATTTAATTTCTTCTCTAATCAGAATTATTTTTCAGATTTTTTCTTTATGTCAGGATTTAAAATAGTGTTTGAATTACTTCTTTAGTATTGAACTCGAGATTGATTTCAAAATAACTCAGATTTCAATTTAAATATTCAGTTAATTATTTCGATCATGAATTGTACAATAGATAGTATTTGAAAAGAATAATAGATGAATGGTTGAGATCCAAAAGCGAAATAGCATTTTATCAACAGAAAAATATGAAAAATTGAATTCAATTATGAGTTGAAAAACTCGATTTATGTGAATCACGATTTAGTAATACTCGAGCTTCTGATATATATGATATAAGAAGTAGAGAAATATTTTAAGAGGCATTCAATCTGAGCCGCTTCACAACTCTATACAAATTCGAGACTCGTTTCTATAACTCTATTTCGGTAAAAAGGGAATAAAAATTGACAAATTCGCTGAACAAATAAATGCGTTTTATTGCTTACACTGAGTTATGTCAGTAACAAAATTAGTAAATGGATGAATAAAATGCTGAGTTCAAGAGTTAGACCCAGTTTTTACAGGAAGGCAAAAATTCAAAATCAAACACTAAGTGATTTTTTTCGGTATTTAAGAATAATATTTATACTTATATTAGTTATGAATTTGAAAATCAATGAGAACTTTGAAAAATAATGTCACATAAAAAGCCATTGACTTTGACTTACCTTCAAAACTGATGGTTGAGTTTAAGTACACTTTTTTTGAATTAATATTTAAGTATAGGTTCAGAAATTTTTTCTATTCTTTTCACTGAAGATTTGAATAATGAATAATTAACTGAAAAATTAGATTTTTTCAAGTTTTCCAAATTTTGTTTCAGTAAAACTCAGAATTCAAATATCATTCACTAAATACTTGAAGTTTGTTTTGAGTACTTTTTCTTCAAACAAAATAATTCTCAAACAGATAAGTCTTCTCTTGTTTAAATCCGGATTTAGACGTACTTTTCGATGAAAATGTTTTTATATTCTGTAATGTATTTTGAATGAAAGATAAGTCACTATTTATAGTATTAATTTTAATACATCAATAAATATGAATATTATATACTGTTTTTCACATTACACTTATATTCAAACAACAAAAATAAAAGAGCTTTTCTTCTTATCTCCAAAACAAGAATTACTTTTAAAACTTTTATGAATAAAACTAAATAGAAATGAAACCCATTAACGAATAAATAATTTAGTATCAAAGCAATGAAATCGATAAATAAAGTTTTTTTTAATCACAAAAACAAATTTTTTCTCTCATTCGATGAAATAAATTAACTTTCTTTTCAAAAAGAGAAAAACTAATGATGAAAAAATTCTTCGTTTTGCACTTCAAACGAGAATCAAATGAATTAATTCTTAATCCAAAATACTTTCAATTGAGAAAATTTTTTCCACTCAAAGTATTTGCAAAATCTTCTTATAATTATTCAGTATTAAAGCTTTTCTTATCCACCATTCAGTCAGTTATTATTTAGAAAAATAAAGTTTTTTCTCCATAAAAATTAATATTTATGCTCAAAATCAAGAGTTTTATAATAAGGTAAATGAATAAACTTCACTCTTCTTTAGGTGAATCTCTATTTTAAGAGATATTATCGTTTGAATAAAAGCTTGACTCAAATATGAGAGAAGAAGATTTGTTATACACTCGACTCACATAAACACTGAACTGAAAACTTGATGTTTTAGTCAAACATAAGAGTGAGACAGAGAATGGATTTGTCTGTTTGGCTGAAACACTAGTATGTATTCCTCGAGTCAGAAGCGAGTGAGGAGGAGATCAACCATTGGATCAGTTCATTGCCTGCTCTATAGGTATAGCGAGCAATACATACCACAGACATTTTCGCTGGTTATATGCCATGAAAACAAGTATAACAAGAAGTTTTTGACTCTCAAAGTGGAGAATCATTTTCTACTCTTCTCTCAAAATGAATTTACAGACACTATATATCTAACTGTCTCTCCCTTTCTCTCACTTTACCAGTCAGTAAACCTTGAAGTGAAAAAGTGTTTCCCATTTGGGATATAAAATAGAATAGACTTTACTTTTATATAATAAAAGTTTATCAAAATTTTTACTCTAGAAATAAAGTTTTTTAGATAAATATTTCCTCTCTTTTCCAACTCTGAACAGAAGCTGCTTTTAGTTAACTTGTGTTTCGCTTTTCTTTTTTTTCATTCTTTTACTTCTAAAATGATCTGAAAATTCGACGAAGAATTTGTTGTTTTTTGTTTGATAGTAAAAGTTGATTAAATAAGTTGTCATTAAAATGAGAAAATTTCCCTTAATTTATAGATTTTTTCTCGAAAAAACCAGATTTTTCTCATAATTTATCGGATTTTAACTTCAAAAATAAAAGTAAGAGAAAATTGTGAGTCAGGCCTAAAATTAATTCGACTCACTTTCAAATGACAGAAACTGAATAAAAATAACAAAAGGGCAAAAAAAAAATAAGAGAAAACTTCTGAATAACTAAAAACTAATCAAAAGTCGAGCCATAATTGATTATATGGTTATTCTTGACAGTGAAAAAAAAGTCTTTTTAGCATTTGAAACATTATTTTAATTGCGGGCAAAATTATTAACTTCTGTACATTCGCTGACAGATTGGTCTCTAACTATTAGTTTCGGTCTCAGAATGAAAATTACTATTCATTCTAACTTCTGTATAAAGTGTCACTTTATTTAAATTAGTTCTGCATCACATCCACTCTTCGGTATATCAATTGTTTTTTTGAACTCTATGAAAAAAGTTTAATGTTTTTCTCTTAAACCTTCAAAAAATACTATTTCGTAATAAACATGAGGAATATTTTTTATTTTATTCGTCTCATAGAAATATTTATGAAATTTTTCTACAGATCTGTTATCCAAATGATGTGATAATTCGAAAACTAATTAAATATTGTTTGAGAATGTCTGAGATCGATAAGGATTTCAGGCATTTTCCATAAGTTTCGGTATATTTGCAAACATATAATTATTATCTTTGGGAATAAGGATTCGTAACAGTGAGTCCTGAATATGCCTTAAGGCTTATCTCGAAAGTCAAAAGCAAGAAAAATAATTATTTTCTCGGTTTTCAATATTTATTCGCACAAAACTAATAATCAATTCATAATTATAGTATTTATGGAAATTTTCGCAACTTTTTATTATTGTCGTTTATTTATTGAGTTTTAAACCTTTGCTTTCATGAATTTTTATCATCATTTTATAATTTTTGGAAAATTTAAATAAAAAATTTTGAGGAAATTTAAATAAAAATTTTTGAGAAAAGTTTTATCAAGTTTTAGCCGAAGGCTAACAAAAGTTGATTAATTTCATTGAGTTTTTCAATCTGTTAAACACATAAAACTTTGAAAATATTTTAGATTCAAATAAGAATAATAGAAACTCAAAAATATTTTGAAAGGATTTCCATTTATTCCGCGATAAATCAGTTTTAAATACATTGAAACTTTTGAAAAAGAAAAACTATTTTGATTAAAATTTCAAAAGAAAAATAAATAAAATAAAAGATATATTTGTCTCGTTTTTATTTCTGTCATTACGTATTTTTCTTCTCAATAAGCATTTCAATTAAATTAAAGTAAAAAAGTATTTACTTTTTTAAAAAGTTAAAAGTTTAAAATTTTTAATCTATTTTCTATTACTATATATTAGATGATAATAGAGTTGCACTTTCAGCATACCTTCAACTCTAACATCCTTTAAATCTCGTTTTGTGTTACTTTTCTTGTCTGAGGTATAATTAGAATGAAAAAAAGAAATAGTTTTCGTCACAATGACATAAAAACAATTTAAGAAATACTTTTATTCCCCATATATCTTATGATAAGATCGAAAATAAAGTTAATTAAGAATAGATAACCAATGGTGAAAAATAGTGAAACTTTAAAAATCATTTAAAAAGTTTAAAATTTCGAAAGATAGAGAAAAGTAAGACATCTGCAAAACGTGACAATTTTGGGACAAAATGATTATAAACTGTAATTTAATAGTGAAATAGTTGTCATTTGACATTTACTACACAAAGTCTAACATAATATGACATTAAAGACTACTTGTTTTATTACAAGTGGCGGAATCGTTAAGTTTTCTAAAACTTATTTAATTAAAAGCAGAATAAATTTCAAGCGATTCTTTTCAAGTGAAAAGTATAATAAAAGACTGTTTAAAATGATATATTGATGGCTATTATACCTGAGTTTAATTGCAATGATTTCCTTCCATAGAATAATTGGGAATTTTAGGATTTAGAACTATTTTTTCTTAAATATATCTGAAATTAATTCATATGTAATTATTTTTGATTCTTTTTCTAATTTTCAAACAATAATTTAAGTTATTTAATATGTTTTTCGTGATGACTACTTCTCAATGATTACTACTTATTAAAAAGAAATGCGAGAATCGAGACAATAGTTAAGAAGTTTTTATATAACTTCTGTATTGAATCATATATTTTATTCATTTATTTCATTTAAGATCAAACTTATAAGGAATAAAATCTATACTTTGAAGTGATTTGAAATTTAAACGTTTAATAAATATTTATGTGAATTAAACATGTGATTGAAAGCTAAATGTCGTTGAAATTTTATTCTTGAATCTTAAATATATTGCTATAAAATGAATTAAAATGAATTTGCGTTACAATCGGACAAAATTTATTTTTTAGGGCGAAGTTTTGCAGACATTTATATCTGAGTAATCAGTTTTTTTAATTTTAAGCTAAAAACAAGATTTAATTATCACTTTTGAATTCAATGATACTCTGAAAGCATGGAATGAATAAAGTTTAGCATTAATTGATCTGTTAATTCATTTTAAGCAACATTAGACTAATGAAGAAATTAAAATTCATTTTCGAATTAATATTTTTAGAAACTATTATATATTGACTGAAAACTATGGTTACGCCACATATTAATAGAAGTTATATTTCATATTTTATTCGTGATATAAAAATAAGTTGACAGTCAGTACGCGATTGTGTGCAATGACATAATAATTAACTTGAGTTAAGTTACAAAAAACGATTCACTGAACAATACTTTAATGTATTTTACACTCTCTCTCTCTCTCTCTCTCTCTCTCTCTCTCTCTCTCTCTCTCTCTCTCTCTCTCGAAGCATGCGATAAATGAAAGCATAGATAACATAATTAATTACTTTTTCATAGAAAGAATTACTCTGATTAGAAAAATTAAATTTTTTGACCCCCACTTATGATATAATTTACAATTTAATGGTTTTCAGTATAAATGTTGAACACAAGCAGTTGGAAAATAATGAGAAATAATTTAATAGTCAATTGAATACTGAAATCAATAGTGGAATCTCAAAAGCCGGTGACCTAAACATGGATAATATCAGAAAAAATTAAATAAAATTCCGTTAAATTTCACTCTTCATTGAACATAACGAAGAAATCACTTCCAATCTGAGGCTCGACTTCTGACCTTCAGATAATTGTCAACACGAACAATATATCTAATAATTTTTGAAATGTAATAATTTTTTTGAAACGTCCGGACTTGAGATGAATAAAAGTAATTATATTTTTTGACCACTGAATTACTGAATCTTTTACGCATCGGTAAAGACTGCTCTTCTCTCTAGAAATGAGATAACGAAATAACTTTATAAAGACTTGAAAACAGGCGAACATATTTTTTTTCTATTTTGTGAAGTAATAGTGATATTGAGTAGATATTTGTCCCATACATTGCTGGTGGTATTGGCTGACAATAATCATAAACTTGATTTTTGTGAACCCTCAGGAAGTTAGTACTGAAAAATCAAAACAAATTTAAAATGACATTCCGAGAAATCGTAAATTTTTTTATTTTTCTTTGTCTCAACTCTTATGGTTATTTATTTTAATGACTTCACTAAATTTTTAGCTTAATTTTTTGTTTGTTTTAATCAATTAATGGCTATTTATATGCTGATGAATGCTTGATATGATATTTTATTCATAAATTTAGGTGACATTTAATAGTTTATATTGAAAATTACGCGAAATTCTATAACATTTTTCGTTTATGTGTGAAAAAAATCAATTCACTATCAAGAGTTGTCTAGACTTTTTCGGCATAAATAAAGTATTTTAGTTAAATAAGTAAATAAATTTGAATGAATAATAGATATGGAAAATTGTTTTATAAAATAGTGAAACACTCGATTAAAATCACATTAAAATAATTGTATAATAAGTATGCATTTCTATTGAGTTTGAATTTTAAACACGATTTCAAAAACCCATTGAAAAAAGAAAAAATAGACTTGAATTTTTTCGACTCACACTTCGAGAGACACTTTAAAAAGTTGTTACAATTGTGGGAAAGTTAATAAAGAGATGGTCGCAGAGTGTTCCTAAAATACGGTGAATCAGAGATAGAAAAATAATATAACATAACATAAAATAAACATCAAGTATTAGTTGTTAGTATACATTAAATGCGATGCTATATATTTAGCTTGATTTTTAAGTTAGAAAAATTTGCGGCCGTTTTCAGTCGACTTAAACTATGTTTGAAAAAAATATTGTCTACTGTAGAAAGTTTTGCCCATCAATTGATGGGTTGTGTCTATCGTGAGGTTCTAATGAAGTATGAGTGAAATGCCGCTAATATTTAAGGCTGTCAGTGATGGAAACAATATCTTAGAGTGTAATCCAGTTTTCGGTTACATATTCTCTCATAGGAAGTCATCAATCCTTATGAAACTTTAATTTCGATCATTCATGAAAGTTGTCATGAATTTTTCATATTGTTCTCTATTTTAAAACCCATAACAATCACCACTCGAATCCCTTTACGGATATTTATTTTCAGTGGAAATAACTCTATATTTTCAGGAATTATCAAATTCAAAACAAAGTTTTAATTACCTTAAAATTTGATACATTTTAAAATTTTAAAAAATAAATTCATGAAATATTTTTCATATGAATTGACCCAAAGAAAGTTTGAATGAAATATTGCTTTTTACTGCCATAATATTTCAATCATAGGATCAGAAAATAGGGGGAAAATGTTATATTCGAAGTAAAAAATATATCATTTATCATATTTTCCGAAAACTAAAATTTGACGCAATTTAAAAAAATGATGCGCTTCTTAGGTATGTCTTATATATAACGATAATAAACAAAACAATCGAATCGTCACGCAATGCAATATTCATACAATAGGAGAAAAAATAATATCACTTTCGCTTACTATATATTATAAAAATATAATACTTTTTCATCTACTTTTCGCAACGCCTCTGAAAGAGGAATAGCCGAAGGAAAATATATTAAACCGTTTTATAGCGAGAAATTGTGGGCCGAAAAAAATGTGTGAAAATATTTCTTTCGACAGTTCGTAAAAGAAAAGTCTTAATACTTATTATCACACAATAGAGTGCTTTGTATTCAAAAGAAAAGTATATTTTACTGAAATTTTTCATTTTTGAGTTAAATATAATTTCCTTTTTGGAGTTTTTTAAAGGTGTCATAAACTTGTGCAATGATTTCTCGTAAAAAATATCAATTTTTGTATTATTACTGTTAAGGAAATATTTCTCAAGTTTTCTGACCTTTCATTCTATCAGAAGTTCATCAGAAGTAAATTCTCTTCAAAGCTGAAGAAGTAGTTTCTTCTGACTTATTGAGTGTTAGCTTAAGCGAAAACTTCTTTAATACAGTTTTAGTTCATTCAAGTGTTTCAGTTTTTGAATGAGAAAATTAAAGCAGTATTTGATTAAAGTTTTTCTCTCCTATCAATTGAATGCACAGTTTTCTCACGTGCGAAATGAGTCTCAATTTTTTACTAGTTTTCAAACTGTTAGTCACTATTTTTTCTCTCAAATCAGTAGTTTTGGAAATAATTATATAGAAATATATACTTAAGAAAAATACTATTTGGGAAAAGTTTTTTGCATTAGTTCTCACTTTTGTTTAAGAAAATGTTCATTTTATTTAAGTTTTCATGAAATTATTGGGAACTTAAGATTTATAATTAGATTTTTGAAGTCTTAAAAGAAAAATTTCGAACTGGAATCGATTATTTTCATTAAATTCTAATTTAAATATAAGTTCAATGAATAAAGAAAAAATTCAAACAAAGTGAGATTGAATGAGTAAAACCCAAGCTATTCATACATTAAGCTTAACTTCATTAGTGAAGTCTTTTATTCCGACCTTATTCTAAAAAATAAAAGTGAAGATAAAATGAAACTTTTCGCTAAACATCTCGTTTAGACTTCAAATAAAATATTATTTTGCCATCAATGACGTTGAGAGGGATATAAATGTATGCCATCGATCACTATCTGCACTATTGTGCAACTTATAAGTAAACTCTAATGCGATTTAAATTGCGTTCACACACAACAAACTTTCTCTTTTCTTCAATGAAATCTACTTTCTTTCTTCTCTGGTAACAAAAATTTGAGCCAACATTTTAATAAAGCGTCTCTTCGTTTCTCTTCTCTCTAATATCAAAAAGAGTAACTTCTATAAAGAGAAAAGTTTATGAAAGAGAGAAAAAAATCGAAATTTGAGATCCTTTAGTCAAGTAAGATATGGGTTCTTAGAATCGCATTAAAAATTTGAGTTAAAAATAAGCCTAATTTTTATGTGAAGTAAAGGCCATAAATTTTTGCTATAATTACTAGAATAATAAATGGTTATAATTAAAGTTCAGATTAATTATCATTATTTCTCTGATAATAGCCTTATGAACAGCTGAATAAACAGTTGAAATATTATTTGTTATGTTCCCATCTCTAGAAAAAAAATATTTTTACACATTTATATTTCCCTTAAACGGAAATCTGAATATTTGGATACAAGTTTAGGACAAATAAAGTCCTGAACTGTATATTTTAATAACTTATAACGGAGGAAATGTTTCTTATTTGATGGTCTCATCAAAAGAACATTCATATTCTTAGATTGAAATTCTGTTGAACGTGAGTGGGCTCTCATTTGCATTTTTGTTTAGTAAACTTTTTTAAAACTTCTTTATGCTAACAAAATGTAGCAGAAGTTTGCTTTAGATTCTTGTGATCTAAGAATTATAGATCAAAATGAAGTTTTTTATTGAAAATTTAAAATTCTGTTTCAGTTATTGCAGAAAAAAACTTTTGAATGACTGTTGGATTTATAAGAGATTCAAACAAAGCCAGATTCAGTTGAGATTGGAATCTATGAACAATTTTCTATCTCATAGTTAGCATAATATATGAAATTTTTGGAATATTTCTAATTAGTTTATTGTTTTAAACCTAAAATTTAACATTAATTTGAAATTTAAATGAACGCATGAATGATTAGACAAGTTTTCTTTAAATTAGAGAAGAAATAATTAACATTTTGTTAATCACAATAATTAATATGATTTTAATGTTAATAATACTACAATGTATATAATTATATCATGATTTTGTTTTGATTAATGATTACAGTTTTACTTAATATATAAATCTTTTTTCTCGGTGAAATCAAGTATATTTCGAGCTAAGCATAAGTTTAAATGCAATTTCTATGTAAAGAATTATCAGTTTCTCGATATTTTTTGCATAGAAATCAATCAAAATCAGATCCAAATATCGAAATGATATCAAACTTGAGAACTTCAAGCGAATCATTCAACATTTTAAGTACAGAATGATTTGATTAATTTGTATCTTAAACTTTCAAAACAAAACCGAATCCGAACAAAACCAATAAAACCTAAGAGAAAATCCGATAAGTAATACCTGTATTATATATTCAAAAAAGTTCACTCCACCCAAAAAACATATACTTTAACTTTTTTAAGCCATAGAACAAGTGAAGAAGACTGTTGACAATAATTTATTCTTTAGGATTATCATGATTTTGAATTCGAGGCGCGAGCGAGGAAAGGGATGCAAAATATCATTTCTAGAAACAAGACGATCATTTAGAATGATGTCACTATCAATCATAGCATTGAAAAGAAATGCCTCCTCAAAAGTGTGTAGAGAATAACACTTATTTTACAATTAAATGCTAATGTCGTACTGTCAACATTCAAGCCAAATTACATAGTGATGGACAGGGCTCGAGATTCTCGCTTATCCAATATATTTGGTATGTTTGTCACAAATTAGTTTCTCAACTTATGAGCTATTTTTCGGCACTCAATATACGAACCGTATTGTTGTAAATCAGAATTTTATCATTGAGTGCAAAACAATTAAAATTAAATTATTGTAAAACCGTTTACCCATAGTTTATCTTTTTCGAGTCGAGATAGGGTTAGGCAATCGTGAATCAGAAATATATGAGTTGTCTGAGTGTAATGGACTCACATATCAATGAATTATATTTACAACAATACAGTTATGAGTGTTGAAAATTTATTGGGCTATAAATGGGAAACTCATCGACAACTTGAACTTGAGCTCCGATTATATCCATCACTGATCGAAATGCTTCTTAAAGATCAGAAAAAAAATTATTTTTTAGCCAAAAGGTTTTACATTCATTTTCTTTATGTTTCTCTAGCTTTTCATGCATTTGACTTTTGACTCAGCTATTGGTTAGAGAATTATAGCTAACTGTAATTCATCATAATAAAAGTTAATGCAAAAAGTATTTTTATTATTTAAGAGGATTTTACTTTCGGCCGAAATAGTAGGGAATAACGTATTGAATTTTTAATCAATACCTTCTCTTCGAATCAATTGTTTCAATATTAAGTCTTATGAACCTAAGAAATGCTTAACACATACCTGAAGAACAAGTTTAATGAAACTTGATTTTCAATTTCAACTATTTAAAAAAAATCAATTTTTACTCTTACTTATTATTCTTTGTTATTCTTAATGAATGATAATCTGATTTTTTGCTTATTTGAAAAAATAAGAAATTTCAGGTTTTTAATGAAATATTTTTCCGAAAACTAACTTAGCTTTCAAAGTAATTTCTAATAAGATATTCAGCATGTTTAGTATCGCACACAGCGTGAACTTTTCTGCTACTTTTGCATATTTTTCATACTAGTATTTATTCATTTGAAAAGCAGAAAATAATATAAATAACACCAACATTTTACTACTTTTTTATTGTGTGACACATAAAATCAAAATAAAATTATTTATTTATCTGTAGTTTTAATATTGAAGCACACCTTTAATGCGGTTCAAAACCATTTTTTACGACAGATAAATTATCGTTTTTATAAACTATTTCAATACATATATGCTGTATGTTTTCACAAAAATAATTCTTCAAAAAAGTTCTTTGAACTTATATTTTACGCATTGATAGTTTAGAAGGATTGTTACGCGCGTGTAACTTATAACAAACAGCTTATAATTTGAATTCATTAGCAGTTATTAATATAAATACTCGAGCAATAGATACTATTAAATAGTAAATTAATGAGAATTAGCTCAAGAAGTCTCATAAGTCTTATTCATGATTGGATTTTTTGACAATAAATTATTCATCTCTAGCTATCTATGAATTCATCTCATTTATTATTAGTTATCTTTTTGATCAGCATATCCTTAGCTCAAAATGAAGTAAATATAAACTTCACAAAAAGAATTAAAATATGTGAACAAAAAATCATATTTTAAACCCATATAAATACAATTTAGGGATCAAATGGTGATAATAGTTGTAAAAAACCTTCGATAGAAGCGGCGTTGGCTTCAAATAGAAGTGGCTTTTATTACATATTCAGTGGTAGTTATTATTGGGAAACGAATTATATAAATAATGATATCAGTGGTCCTTTTCTTATAACAACTAAATGGAAATTTCTTGACGAACCTATTATTGCCGCCTTTAGTTTTTACAGGGCTTACGTTATATATGAACACAATGGTGTGCCGGCGAAGAGACCTAAACTTGATATTTTTTATTCACGGTTCATCAAATTTTTACATTTCAAAAATCAATTCTAAAACTATTATTTGAATAAGTTTTTTTAAAAATGTGTTGAGTATTACTTTCTAAGCTATTACTTAACACATTATTCGAAATATCGCTTTGAATGGATATTTTTGATTGTTTTTTGTCATGTTTCTCATCGGTAGGAAAAGTTTGAGTATGTTTATGATGAAATTGATGATAAATTTATTAAACTCGATTCACACCAGCCGTTGACCAGAGAGAAGATCGAAAGAAGTGATATACAAACCGAAAAATTATTGGCAGCATTTGAATTGCCTGACTATGAATCTAAAGATATTAAAATAGATGAAAAAACTAAAAGAAGTGGAGACGCAATGCTAATAACGAGCTCTAATTTCAAGGTAATTTATCCTAATTTCCAAATTTACAAATCGATAGCATTTGTGAATTACGAGTCATCACTAATTATCGAAAAAAAGAAGTTATTATTTTTAGACCCAAACACTTATGAAAATCGATGGCTAAGAAATAATCCATCAAATAATTATCGTAGTTTAGACTCTCTTATGACAGTTTCCGCGGCGGTCACTGTCAGTAATGATACTATTCTTTTCGCTTATGACCAGTACTGTATCATTAGAATCCCGGATAGATTGGGGGTAAATATTAATGAAAATTTTGATTGGTTCTAAAGAATTTGATTAATTATTTTCTATCGTGAATGTAGTGTAAATTGAGAGACTATTGCGATATATTTAAGTGTAATTTAATGAATATCTGTAAAGTGGTTTCGAAGTTTTCACGACCAGTTATTGAGCATGGAATGGATTATACACTTTTTATTGGGATTGCAGTTATTGTTGGGTTTTTGGCCTTCATTTTAGGAACCACTGCCTTATTCTCATACATATCTAAACAAAAAAGAACAGATAATGAAAAATCCATTACTGAAAATAGCGAAGAAATCCGAAAATTACGATCTCTGACATAAAATATTACAAGTCTTGTGATAATTATTTAATTCTCTTATATAATTAATCAGAGAAATATTTTTCACTCTTATAATTAATCTCTATTTTTATCTGATATTAATGTCTATTTGAAATTTTTCTGTAAAATATTTTCATTAAATGTCTTATTCATATGATCTTTAAAACTCAATTATAGATTTTTGTCATAATTTTTTGAGATTCAAGTCGTTACTAAAAAAGTAATAATCATAAAACTTAAGAAAAATAATTACATCTTCAGGTTATATGTTGTAAAAAATGACTCTAAAATATGAACTTTGATGTTATAAAAATCCTTATTTGGTCTTAAAATACGATATACTGTAGATAAAAAAGTTTGATCTTATCGATTGAATAAACTTATAAATTGTAACAAAATTAGGGAAAATATCTGAGCAGTTATTGATATTCAATAACGAATCGCTGCGTAAAATTTCAATTTTATAATAACATAACTTTGAATATATCATGAAAGTTAGCATAGATTTAAATAAGAATGAATTCATTTTTAAATAATAGGCTCATTTGAATTGTGAAACTCAAGAATAGTAACAATCGAAAAAGTTTCACAAAGTGAAGCATAAAAACAAAAATTCGTACATTTTTTCAACCTATTGAATAAAATTGATTCAAAATACCAATATATTTGAAAGAATAATCTGTTAAAAGGCATGAAAAGTCTGTTAAAACTTTTAAAAATCTTAAAAATCTAAGTAAAAAAGTTTTTCTATCATCAAAATCTTATAGTTTGATAGAGTGAAGGATCAGTAGGGAGTCTAATATTCTGTTACATTCTTAGACATCACTATTTCTTCACTGCAAAGATATATTATATAACATATTATAACTTTCTTCTGAAAAAAATAATCTAAAAAACAGTGCCATTATATCATCACAACCCATAACTTCATGGACCAGAGGTTAAAGTTCATATGCCTTAAAGTCATTATTGGACTTCTTATCAGATTTCACTCCCTTTGAGAGAAAGATATTTTTGAGGCAAAAATAATGCTTGAATTTTCTTTTTTATTATTATTATTATTAATATAAGTTTGTTGAGAACGTGCTGCTAATCATTTGTGGTTTAAAGGCTTTCAGAAATCGTTTGTTTATTTACTAATATATTTTTCCAAAAATAAAAAATTCTTAGCTATGCTATTATTGTATTTGAATCCTGAGGACAGAATATGAACTTTGAAATCAAATTTTTAAAAAATTTCATACATTTTCCGTAAATCTTAGAATATAAACAAACTTTTAGGGCCATAAAAGTATAGGGAGAAAAGTTAGCCGAAGAACTGCAAACACATTAATTTTATTGCATTAAAAGAATAATATCATAAATACTTCTAAACAGAGAAAATATAAATAATGAAAAAGTAGACATTATTACTATTGATTGAATCAAACGATAAAACAATTATAAATCAAGGAATTATAAGACCATATAATTATGATTCTCATTCCGAGTATTAATTATAAAACATATCTCTCAACCGCTTATTTATCTTAACTTAAAAAGTTTTCAAGAGTAATAAAAATAATTCATAAGAATATTTTTTAACCTTATTTCTTGTTTGAACTTTTTTTTAATGGAAAAAGAAAAATAAAGTTTCTCAAGTCGTGCAAAAACTAATATGTTTAATAATGTGATAAATGTTTACAAAATCGATTTGAGACAACACAATACCGGGTGTGGACTTATTGTAGGCGAAAATTCTTTTATAAGAAAAAAAGTCTTCAACTGAATGAGAAACAGTTGCATAAAAATGTAGGCGAAAGTATGTTATGATATGATTAATTTGATAGGATGTGCTTTCTTTTATTTATGCGCAAAATTTGATTTTTATAACATTCAGTTAAGCTTAATATTAATTTCAAAGATTTTTTCTGTTATATTAGGGCGTAATCTATTTTAACCTTCAATTTACTTAATGTTCGGATAGAATAAACACTAAATGATGAGATGATGAAAAAAAACTTAATTTCTCCAGTATTTTGAATCTATATTTTTCAGTTCACTTTTGAATTTTTGTTGAATTCAATTGAAATTCACTGATTTCGAGTCAAAGATCATAAAACATTTCTGTTTAAAATTGCTTTCGAAAAATTTCTATATTTCAAAACAGATTCCAATTTGATTTCTATTGGAATTTTCACCTTAATATTGATATTTTCCGTATGCAATATTAAATGATTTTTTCATGAAATACTCTGTTCTCATGCATTCATGTATTGATGAAAGAAAATTTTCAGAGTTTGTGTTCGCCCACTGTTTTGTAATACAAATTCTCTACTGTTGTCAATACAAAAGTAGGGAATAATAAACAAATAACTGAAAGGTTGATGAAAAGTTTCGATTAATAACTGTGAACATAAATAATATATTAGATAATATATTCTCACCAAAATCAATACAACAGAGCGTTAAAGTTCAGTCAACTGTAACAATGAAAATTTGAACAGTGGCGTAGTCAATATTTTAAGATCATTCAAGAGTAAGTGATGTAAAAATATATAATTTCAGATTATTTTGATGAATCTCAACGATAACCAATAGTAAATATTGAGTACAAATCAAAAGTC
>JAQFXV010000023.1:0-54519 GCA_034694065.1 Camisia spinifer
ATTTTTGTTAATATTTTGGTTGACTTTCAAATATGATTATATGATTCATTAATGATTGAAAGACAACACTCAATCTTCGGGAGCCTAATCCGGAGGTCGTAGGTTCGAAGCCTTCCGCGGACTAAAATTTCAAGTCTAATTTTAGTTTAATTTTTCTTCAGATTTAATAGCAGAGTATAAAAATAGTGAAACTTAACACAACTTAACACTCAATCTTACTCTTCAAACAAATTGTATATAAATAGATTGAACGTTCTTTGATTATAATGGATGAGTTTTGGACATTCATTTCACATAATTGTCAACTAAATGATTATATTGATGATTAAATTACCCAATGCAAGTTATTCCTTTGCTTCTGTTTTGGTTCTATCAATTCATCTGAATTATAAGTTAATGTTTAATATGTATTTACCGGTATTGTTCATATCAATATATTGTTTCATCCCATTAACAATTTTGAATTCAATATATTTTTGTTTAATCATTTTAGAATGCAAAAGTGTCTATTTAAGAAAGATTTTAATACTATAAGTGAACATATTTAAATTCTTTAATGAAAATGACTCCTTTTTTTAAATTGGTCACACTATCTGCTTTAGATATGGTCAAAATGGATGCATAAATTTAAAATCGTAGAGTCATTCAAATAGTTTAAATGTTGTTTAAATGTGTGCAGAAATTAATTTTTATATTGATTTAAAAAAAATAATTTTCGATTACAAGTTTGTTAACAAAACTCATGATAATTTAATAATAGTTGTCGCGTGTTATAAGACATAACTTAAATATGAGACTAGAATGTGAAATATTTTTAAGAAAACAGTGCTCTAAACCAAAAATAATCTTTTAATAGGAAGGGTTGAGTCATGAAAGACGTAATCCATAACTTTTACGTAAGATTTACTTTGAGTACTCATAAATAGTAACAGATATTTATAAATCGCATTCTTTCCCACCAAATCAAGTTCACCAAAACTGTATCACTATTTATAAAATAAACTTTTAACAGTTTAGTTTGTATTAAGATCTTATTCTAATCTCAATGTTATTCTAAGTTAAATACATGAGATCATACTTTTCTTAATGAAGAATTCGTAGGCGATTGTTGTCTATTAAGTAAATAAATAGAAGCACTGCTTTTATTATGAAACTGTTTAATTTTTCTGTACTAAAAATGAGAGAAAGTTATTATATTGTCAAAAATTAAAAGTCTATTTAAACCAGAAAGAAGTATTTGTTCTGACAATCAATTTTAGGCATTATTGGAATAAAGATAACATTATGAAACTTTCATACTGTGTCGAACTCTTCCAATATTTAAATTTTCGAATATTTTAAAAAGTTTGTATAACCTCAATAAATGAATCGATTTGAATTTTTTTTATGTATTCTTCAATTAAATAGGGTTTACATTATAATTTATTTAATCCCAAATGAAAATATGAGGAAATATGAAGTTTCTCATATAATAAATAAACCAAATTCAAAAGTGTGAATTCAAATTTTGAATGTAATTATCTTGAATATACATATTTTGAATTTGAATTCAAAATTTTATTCATTAGTTTGGATTATTTCGAAATAAAAATCAAAACTATGATAAAATTATCTGAAGCCTGAAATTTTGTGCTTACATCGTTTCATATAATATTTATAAGACTTGGCTTTATTGTGAAATATCTAAATGTCACGAAAATTCAAGGTTTTTGAGTTTTCAATATTTTGCATTTGGGTTTATGGAAAGCCAAAAATTAAGTAAGGGATTGTTATTTAAAGAACTTGATGAGCATTCTCACGAATAATAAGTTAACAATATTTGTTTAATTAAATTTTTTTATATGGAAAATTTAACAGACATTTAATAATTATAATAATAATTATAATATAAATATAATTTAATAAATATTATATTATTAAAAAGTTTGTTTGTTTGTGTGACCCCTTATAGACTCGGCTCCTGGATATGATAGAGTCACGAGACCGGTATCATTAGAACCAGTATGACCTGGAACCGGAACACAAGGAAAAAAATTTTCCCAAAAGTGACCAGAGGCCAAGTTGCCGAACTAAATTTAGCCAAACACGATGCGAACACGAGATTTTCAATTTTTAATGGGCTTTATTATTGCTCGCGTATCGAGCAAACCCCTGTCTAGTAGATATATATTGACTAACATAAGAAAATTGAGTGATTTTAGTGGAAAAAAACTTTCATCAAAATTCGATTGCTATTCCTTAGCTTTCAATTATTCAAATTCAGCTCAAATTATCTCAGATTTTAATTACGATTTCGCTTTTTCTCGAATGAAAAGATAATTTGATATACCAGTAGAAACTATAGATTTATATCAAGGATTTATATAGATGTCATGCCATCTCTCTTCTAGTGTTCAACAAAAAGAACTGAGAGATAGATTAGAAGTTGAATACATAAAGCATTTATATTTATTTGGAATTACATATCTGATACTTCAAGTTCATCGGATGTGATTTATGCGTTTTCAATTTCTATTCGAATTGAGCAATATAAAGTTTAATTTTAAAAGTTATTATTAATGTTTTGGTCAATAAATTCATCAAAAATTGAACCCATTTGTTGATTAATTACGATATATCGGCACAAGAATATTATCCGAATATATTATACAGAAGTAAAGGAAAATTTATCAGTTATGAAACACTTGATGATTGTTTTTGAAAAAGCAGTCTAATGACTTTGCCCGTCAATATGGATTATAAAAATTTCATTACATTGAATACTAGTACATATATTGAGAATTTACTTAATATAAGTTCAGTTCTTACCAAAGTTTCAAATTTTCAGAAAAACTATTACTACAAGTGCAGAGACTTAACATTGAATTTATTCTTACAAAAGTTTGAAAGTTCATGCATTATAATGAGTACATGTATAGAGAGATATTTTTTACTTTAGGTTCAAATCGTATACAGAGTTGAACATCAGTTAAGTTTAATATCAATATTTGAAACTTTGATAAGAACTGAACTGATATTAAGTGAATTCTGAATATGTATTATGTACAGGTAATTTATTTAATGAAATAGTTGTAATCCATATTAAAGGGCAAAGTCATTAGACTGCTTTTTCAAAAACAATCATCACTTGTAGAAATATTTATCAAAACTTTATAGAAATGTTTAAACCATATTGTGGTATAATTTTGTTTTGACAAAACTTAATTATAAATAAAATTATGCGTAAAAGGCAAAAGAAATTTGATCATAAATCTGTTCAAATTATAAGTGTATAGATTATTCTATAGCTGACCAAAACACATTTTATTGTATTTAAAATAAATAACTTAATTTTATATGTCTCCAAAAATTCTAGAAAAGGGTTTTCTAGTTTCCGACAAAACTGCATTATTTAATTATTTATAAGTGAATAGGTTTCCAGAAATGAACTTCACCTTTTTCAATAACAATTCTTTCTATAAATTATATTATGAGATATCATAACATTCCATTTGATTAGAGTTTATCGAATTATCGCCCCAAAGAATGTAACAGAATGTAACAGAATGTAACAGAATGTAACAGAATTTAACAGAATTTAAGATAAAACAGTATTGTGTAATAAATACTGAGTTAGGAGTCAATCACTAACTTTCAAGAAAAGAATTATTACTCTTTAGTAAAATATAAATGTCTTGATTAGGAAATGAGTGATAATTAGAACAGTAATTGAACAAACTCAAAAGTACAAATTGTTATTGATCAAATACAGAGATTAATTAGAGTTGAATCACAATTATTGCAGATTAAGAATAAGTTCAATTGATTTTCGAGTCTCGAAAGAATTTTTCTATTGAATTCAAAATGAGAAGAAGAATAATCTACTGGAGGGCAGATTCTTCTCCATCTGATATATTGTGAGCTTTGAATCGATAAAAGAGTATATTTTTACAATAATTGAGTGAATAACTAGCACTGGTACTAATCATATAAATCTCTAAATTAAATCATTTAAATTAATATCTAATAGTTATTAACTTAAGTTTTATTTGAATAATTCACATATAATCAAAAAAAAGATAGAAAATTTATACTGAATACAAAAAACTTAGATTTCTGTAGTTATTTGAAAGTTTATAGTGAATTATCTGTTTAAAAGCAATGAATTGAATTAATAAACTTATAACAAACAGTTCAAAAAATAATTGATTAATAAATAATAAATGAATAATTGATTGTTTTTTATTTCAGTTAATTTCAATAATTAATGAATTAAGTCATTTGAAGTCTTGACATGAGTTAACTTAAAAAGTAAATAATGAACAATGAAATAAAGTTTAAATTAACGGAAAGTTTCGGCTATTATTTCATTGTTGAAATGATTCAATAAAAGTTCAATGAAAGATGACTCTCATATTACTGATTCTTATTGCCTGAGATTAAAACTTCTCTGAATCTAATGACAAAATCTAAAGTTCAATTTGTCACTCGTTTACGAATAGAAAACTTATTTTAGAAAAATGAAAAGATGACAAATAATTATAATTAATCAGAACTATAAATACAATAAAGTCCTAAATCGTGATCCAATCAAACGATAGTCATATACTATAAAACATATAAATCTGACAAAAAAATAGAAAGTTCTCAACTTAATTATGTATTTTATTGAATTTAATTGCAAAGGTTAATAGTGTAATGTATTTGAACTTTTTAGCGATAAATACTAGTATAAAAAGACTTAATAGAAGTTTTCATTAATCAGTCGTATTCTTAAGAACAAAGTTGTGTTCGTTTTAAAGTTATTTATTTATATTTTATATAAAGTTATTTTAAATTTGGGTTTTATTAGTATTTAATATAATTATTTATTTGGTAAAAATGGTGCGAATTATTTACAGTTCAATTATATTAAACTTAATTATGGGAATCGTATTTTCAATTCCTACTCAAAGTCCGAATGAATCTTTCGATTTGGTATCGATATTACCGCCGAATACGACAACATTGTCAACAATCGTCAATACAATTGCAGAATTGATTGAAGCGAACGATAAAAAGGTTAGCTTTGAATTGTATCCAGCACTTCATTCAGCACTTGTGGGCCCTTTTAGTCTGATCGGCAAAATGTTTAGAGATGTCTTCAACTTCTATGACCAGAGATCTATTGGGGAACTTCTCAGCATTTCCAGCATTAAGTCAACGGTAACTGATTTGCCTCTCAAAGTAATGAAGTATTGGACGACTTTCGTCGAAATGGAATTTGAATGCATTTACAGAACAATCTGTGATATGTCTGCCTTTATTTCGCCACGAGTTCCGTTTTGGATCAATCAAATGCTTGGCATCTATTTTACAACTCATTCTAATAATAATATGTATTTCAGAGCTTTGGCTAATGGTATGATAAATCACAAATGTATTAATTATTATCCTCAATGCTCTCCCACTGCTTTCTTCAATCGTTTGGCATCTAATGCATCAGAGATTATAACTTCGACTATTTCTCCATTAAATATGGAAGTTATGCCTTCTTATAATACATCTTTATAGCTATAGTTATTTAAATCTTATTTTGTATTTTTATCTATATTTTTTTGGTTTTAAATACGATATTTTTGTCTTTCTTTAATTTTAGAAGTTTTGTAATCATATATGTAATTAATTTGATTGCATTTCTCAATATTTAATGAACTGGTATGAGTCGCACATACATTGCTTTTTACTGTACATATACTGTATATTGTATTATAATAAAGATCAATAATTTCTATTTTGTTTAAGTATTGCTATCAATTATTAAACACTGAATTTATTTATCATTTGTTTGTGATCGCAATGCAATTGACATGAATAATGGTTTGAGTTGTATTCGCTGCAGAGGAAGTTTGATTTCCAAGATAAGGATACCAAAAGCTATCATTTTGTATGCATGAAACAATAGTTTGTATTTAGTATTAACAATATTTATATATTTATGCTAATCATGTTTATATCATTTCAAGCTTTTATTCATTTTTATGCACTTATGATATGAAATGAAAATATAAATTTAAGAGGATTTTCATAAAACTTTGAATTTATTGCTTTGAAATATAATTTGATAAAAATGATTAAACGGCAGAATTTTAGGTGTGTTTCGAAACTTTTTCACCAAACAGGAGCGATACCTCATAATCCTGAGATGACTCTTAACAGGGGTTTTGACTAATATATTATACCATAAGTCGTAAGTGGAGTAATCCATGCAAAGAGACATTATTATTACCACAATTATCATTATAATGAATATAATCAAACTAAAAGCACAAGCGATTACGTGATTGAGGTATTGAGCTATGCATTTTTCAAATGAGTATTCATTCGAGGAGAAATTGATCCTTTATTGTTGGCTCATCACTAACACAACAACTTAATGTTCACCGAAAAAAGTTTCTCACTTTCATATTGCTTGATATTTAATTCTGGAGGTATTTTAAATATATAATAGTTATAAGTTATAATAGCCTATTCGTGAGAGCAAACATTATTTGATAAGATTTAGTTAAAAGCTTTAACAATAAATGTTTAGAAAGGCGTCTTTAGAATAAAATTTTATTTCTTGAGTATTTAAAAAGATCAAACTAAATAAGGAATTGAATGCACAATTTGAAAGCTGTGGCGTTTTGAAATTAATGCAATCAAAATAAAATCCCTTCGATTATACCGAGTATTTATAGTTACACTTGTGTTACAATTTGAAGCGTAACCACTTTTGATAATAACACATCACATAAAAATGATTTTGTCGTATATTTTATACCTCATTAATAAGTCATGATTATTCAGTTTTGGAGCATTTCTATGTGATCAAATTTTCAATGATGTGTCAAAAATATTTAGGCAAATTGTGGCAAAAGTAAGTTTAGAAGACTCAGTACAACACTTCATACAATTTACTCGATTATAACTTCGATTCTGGTGAATGAGTTCGGCTCATTATGATCAATCATTTCCTATAAAAAGGCTAAAATCATTTAATCATTTAATTCTAAATAATTATAGCATCTCTAGTCCTAACTATAAATGAAAACTGAATGGAACTTCAAAACTTAGGAGAATGAAAACATAACTTAATTCATAGTTCGCATCTCTCTCTCTCTCTCTCTCTCTCTCTCTCTCTCTCTCTCTCTCTCTCTCTCCCTCTCCCGCAGTCACTTTTTAAAAAATATTTTTAACAATTTATTTTCAACCTGAATGCCCTTTACATTTATGTTTTACTTATTCCTTAACAATTTTGTATAGTATTGGGCGTTGTGTGCATTTTATGATTATGATCATGTTCTAATGTGATGGTAAAACTTTCCCTTTTACTCTTATGATGATGTCGTTGTTCAATACAGTACTGTTAAAACCTTTACAACTAATGTTAGTGACACACCCGCTGTCTGTCCCAAAAACGAGTGATTTTCTGCTCATCACTAATTCTTTACGCATGTGTCTCATTGTCTCGTTTATTCATAATTGTTAATTTTTTGGGACAATTTAGGTATTAGTATATCTTTTTTTATCACAATCTAAAGTTCTATAAATGTTATCATTTCTGTTGAAGTTAAACTTTTTTTAGAAACATAGTTTTTATTTATTGTTTTCTAATGCTATTATTAGCCGACATCGTGACCAACAGATTACTCGATTAATAATTGTTACAATTTTTTTGGTGGTATGTCTGCCGTTGGATGCAATTCGATTGGAAATTGTTTTTGTGAGGTCACTATTGTCTAAATTTCTATTGGAATATTCACTATTTGTTTATATTATTCGTCATTTTTCATTATAATTTATTCCTAAGATTCACCCAAAGACTAAAAACTTGTAGAATATACGAGAATCAAAGTCACGAATAAACGCGTGAATAAATATTTATCATAATTTTATTAATCGCTAATAATTTGTTTTAATCGAGATTTATATTAAATTTCAGATTTAATTTATTGGCAAATGAAGACGCAATCAATAAGGTTGATATTGAGATGTTGACAATGTGAAGGATCACCTGCTCTCGTGTCTATTGTCTAATAACTACTTTATACAGTAAATGCTATGAGTAAGTAATAGTTAGCTTCAATTGCTTCGATTAAATGTAAGAAAGCTTATCCTTAAAGACAGAAATGTCAAGAAACTATAGATATCTATTATTATAATCCAACAAAAAATGATAAAATAGTAAAATGATTCAGTAGTGATAATACTGCTAATGAATATTATAGCAACGCATTGAATGATGATATTATACTGGAAATCGCGTATCACGTATTCACCAACTCGTATGCATGAGTGAACTGAACTGAAGTACATTTAATTTCCTTTATGTCCATAAAGTATATAAGTTATCCTTTCAATATATTTATACATATTAAAGCCCTTTTATATGCACTTATGTTAATATTCATGACATTTCGCAGAAGTATTGATAATTAACTCTCAGTTTTTATTACGTGCTGTCCGCTAACTATTTCACTTTTATTTCGCGGAGTTTGGGTTGGGTTTCACTATTGCGCATATATTATATATTACTTTTACCGCAATCAAACCAATGACCAAACTTATTGTAATGGTTATCAAAGATATTCATCGAGCAGTTCTATTTAGCTATTCAGATAGAGTGGGGAAATACAAGTGTAGGTCTCATAGAAGAGAGTTTCACTATAAGTGGTGAGAGAGAGAGAGAGAGAGAGAGAGAGAGAGAGAGAATGCGGATGGAAAGGTTAGATTGAATGAATAGATGTATTGGTAACCATTTAACCATTTAGGACACACCCAAATATAATATTGAGTTCTGAGAGATGAGCTTATATTCCTATTATAAGTACAATTTATACTTGTGAGCGGTTTACTTCTGTGGTGATATTTAGGTGATATCGCCTTCAGCTGCTTTCTCTATCTTTCTTTATATACTTATGTGGTTTAAAAACTTTGATATGTTTATATGTTTTCCTATAAAACAATATCCAATTCATTTGATTGTGCACTTTAGAGGTATAATGTTTAAGTCAAACTTTTACTTCATGTGAAATTTAAATTCAAATTAGTTTAAAAATATCTTTTTAACAGGTAATTGTGTTTAACACTTAATTTCTTTTTATTTTGTAATTCTTCTAAAATGTGTTCATAATTTTGATAGAAAGTTAACTTTATATTCGAAAAGAATATTTTGCATTCTTTTGGGTTCATATTTTCCAATTAGTTCAGTTGATTTAATCTTTATTATCTAATATCTCATTAGAATTTTTGCATTAAGTTAGATAAAAATTTTACTATAATTCTCTATCAATCAGACAGAAAAAGTTTTATAGAATTTTAGTTGCATGAAAACTATTCACAAAATATTATAGCTTTTTATCTTCGAATGAGTTTCAATATTGGTTTTAAAAACTTTTATTTGTTTCCATCATTTTTGTTCCTAAATGTTAACAATTTTCTGCTGTAAACTAATCGAATTATCAGTGAATTTCGATTAAACGTCAAATAATATTTGATAAAAGTTTTA
This sequence comes from Camisia spinifer, assembly GCA_034694065.1. Taxonomy (NCBI): domain Eukaryota; kingdom Metazoa; phylum Arthropoda; class Arachnida; order Sarcoptiformes; family Camisiidae; genus Camisia; species Camisia spinifer. The sequence continues at coordinate 9,509 of JAQFXV010000023.1, forward strand.
TTTCATAAAAAATGATTAAAGATTTGTTTCTATTTTAGATTAATAACCATTAAACCAATAACTTTACAAATTCATATTTTTTCTAATGCCGGTATTTTATAAGTTAAGTTTGAAAACTTTTTGGACTTATATTGAGTTATCAAACTATTGCTGAGTACTTGATTACCATTTTATCCAAAATCAGCAATTTTTTATAACTTTACTCTTAGCATTCGATTCATTAAAAATCTCTATTGCAATCATGTATCAGCTCTAATGTACTCATTTATTTCCTTAAGTTTAGCCCAAATTTTCATATTTTATGATATGATCGTTTTGTGGATCGTTCACTCAATAGATAATGAACATACCTATGACTAAAAAGAGCTAAAATACATACCGGTGAGCGTTGTATTATTAAATCAATACTAAGCGTAGAAATCAATATTCAATTGGCGTGTCTTTACGAAAATCTGGGATCAGTTTAGTTCGTTGGCATTTTAATTTTCAATCTCTCAGTAAATTTACCTTTCTTTTGATGAGTTATTTTTTGTTATCTTTACCGTTACATTAAATCATAAGTTAAAAGTTTAAAAAATAATTTTGAATTATATCGAATTCATTAATTAAGGAAGTTTATTGATTTTTTAAAAATATTTCATTGCGTTCAAATTAACAGTTGGATAAAAGTTAAATAAATCATGATTATTTTTCATTCAATGTGTCCTTTGTTGGTGTTCTCATAATAAAAAAATTCAAATACTTATAATAATTAGAAAGCTGCACATCCAAAAGTGTGACTCTATTTTTAATCAGATCACTTATCATAAGTTATATTATATAAGCCTTCAAATTGAAGATCATTTATAACATATAAAGCATACATTAATTGATAATTCTATTATTAGAGAAATTCATAATCATTTCACGTATTTTGCAAATGAATCTTTGTGTTTAATTCATAAACAAATGAAATTAAAACACGAACTATTGAATTAGAGCAGATCTCTTGCAAGAACTTATTCGTTTAAATGTCATATTATAATAGCTATAATTAAATTAATAACTATTGATTTTTCAATAATAATTGAAGTTTTAGATCTTATACTCAACAAATGAGTACGATTTGTGTTGAATACCTTTCTCTTGTTGTCCACTGTACCATTTTAGATCAGTGGACAACAGGATAATGGCGTTCAGCGCTTTTCGGCCACTGATTTTTCAAATTGTTTTACTTAAAATCGTAATTTTATTCTGTAATTTCTGTATTTTCATAAATTTATTTAGTTTTCACTCTAGAAATGTTTATTTTAACTTAAAAAATACTGATCAATAATAGTTAGGGCGGATCTGATGTCTGATTTTTCATTAATAGAATCCAATCATATTTATAATCCCGAATATATCCCATTCGATTGAAGAGATCTTCAAATTGATTTATCCAATAGTAATAGTCTGGCAACTCATTAAACTTCAAATTCCTGGTATATTCCAGAAATTGAGCAAAAACTTCATCCATTCCATCAAATAATTGTTTAAAAGTTGTCGATCGCTTAACTTGGAGTATGGCTTGAGTCTTACATTTATAAGTATTGTTGAACCCCTGCCAGGGAAGTCTACCTCTATTGAAATACGATAACATATAAGACAGTGATTCTAAATCGTCGCGACGGCTCTGTTCATAGCCTTTATTCGCATTAATAGAACAATATCTCGGAGTTCCTGTTATACCGACATTTTTCTCGAACTTAATATGATTTTTGGTATCTTTATCAATAAAACATTTTGATAGACCAAAATCTATTACATAAATTTGATAGCTTTGAGTTCCGTATCCTATAAGAAAGTTTTCAGGCTTTACGTCGCGATGTATTAAGTTTTTGCTATGAATCGATTGCAATCGTTCTAGAATTTGAATGACAATCATTAGTATAGTTTTGAATGAAAATTTTCGCGAACAATAGTTGAATAGGTTCTCCAGATTTGGTCCCAACAATTCAATAACCATAATATGACGGATATTTTGATCGCTACCAAACCAATAAAGTTTGGGAATACCAGAAATGTGTTGCAAATAATACTTATAATTTTTTACTTCAGATTCTAGTGAAGATTTGTGTGCTTTTGAATTAGATTCTATTTTTATGGCAACCTTATCACCAGTCTTAATGTCCAAACCTTCATAACATATGCCATAACTTCCATTTCCTATTTCTTTCGTTATCTGATATTTTTCGCACACAATTGTTCCCAAATTTGTTAACGAAACCATCTCTGATTCCGATAGGTCTTTGTCAGGCGATCACTAAAGATTCAATTCAAATTTTCTACTAATATTAGGAGGCTTTTAGTTTAAATTATTAATACCTACAGTTCAATATATTATAATAAAATATGTACTAAAAGAACACAATTATTGTGTACATAATTCACTCGTCGATCTATAAAATTCAATTTAAATTCATACAAAAATCAATTATAGCTAACATTGGCTATAATTAAAGCATTAAATGTAAAGTTTAATTAGAATACTCGCAAAAGTAAGTTATTTTGATTGATATTTAGAAATTAAGTTAAATATAATATTATAAAAATAGTCAAAATTTATATGAAAATAATAAATAGATTTTGATGATAAACATGATTTGATTTTTATTTGAGAAAATATAATATTTGATTTTCAATTAAATAAAAGAATAGTTATCGAAAAACAAGTTTTGAAAAGTAAGAAAATATAATAAAATGAATAATAAATACATAATTTTTAGTTTTTAAATACAAAATTCAAAACGAATCCTAAATGACTTTAGAAAAAAGTCTATATTATAAAAAGATCGTCGTCTATGACTAATATGTTTTCTGATTTAACTTTTGAAGATATGTTATCGATAATAAAACCGATGAAATACTTGGCATCGATTGGATTCGGTTTAATTGAGTCGATTTTCATATAGACTTTAAATCGATTCGAAGTGGAGTTCAAAATAAATTCGAAATTGAAGTGAATTGGCATTGATTTTTGTCCATTCGTTTCGTTTTCTTTCAACAACTCTTCAGTAATCACTTCTTCGCATTCAATACAACCAAAATTTTTAAGCTCTCGATTGCGAACTTTGAAGACTGAATCCCTTTTCCAAACATCTATTATTATATCGTCATTACCCCTAAACTTGCACTGAAATTGTGCGAAACTTGATATTTGACCCAATTTTATATCACATTTATTTATAAGACGACAATCAAACTGATATCCAACTGATAGAAGCTTTTGGACAAAATCAGTGAAAGTTAATGCCATTTCATTGAGCTTTTGTTCTATCAATAAATCCCTATTTGAATGATTTGAATCGAATTTGATGTCAACTTTTCCAATAAAATGACCGACACTTCCATTTGAAGAAGAAGTCGAAGAAACAAAGTTTGACTCCAAAGTAATAACTTTATGTGCGAACCGGTGTTTGTGTGCATTGCTGTCCACACTCGACCCGCAAATAACAATAATATCTTCTTCAGAGATGTCTTCGTAATCATCGTTATAGTTATTTTCGACATCAAATAATTTATCGAAACCCAAAACTCCATTTTGTTCTATATCTTGATTGTCATTGAAATATAAATCACAATTATTATCGATAAGTTTGAAGGTATTTATTAAACGGCAATAGAAGTGATATCTCATATGTCCGGTTATATTAAAATAAGTATCAAAAGGGTCTGCAATACAACAAATTGGACTCATTTTAAAGTTCGAATCATGTCTCACACTCTCAACGTTTTTCTTCAACATATTCTCGAACTTTTGTTTATGTATAGATTTTCCGATTCGCGGACAAATCACTCGATTCTCAAAATCAAAGTTCGAATAAAAATGGAAAAACATTTGCAGTAAATGATTGACAGAAAGATCATTGGATTGATTGTGTTCATGCGAAACACTCATGCGGTACAGATCTATATCAGTTGTAAACCAAGTTTTAATACCATTAATGATTAGATTATGGTTAGGAGTACTCAATTCGATCAAATACTCAACAGTTGGCAAAAGTTCAAGTCTTTGGCAGAAGAAGACGATAAGCATTAGAAAAGCATAGCTTGACATTTGAGAGCTGCCAATAAATCGATTCAATTTTGCCCAATATCTCAAAATAATAGCCAGAGTATGAAATTTAGGATTTATTTCGCAGAAAAAGCTGATTAACTTTGAATTTCTTATTCCAAGTGAATTAGTTATTGTCAGATCACAAATAATACCATTTAATCGAAGACTATCACTAAAATGTTTAAAGTCAAGCCTCAAAACAGGACATCTCTTACTTTCAATTGGTTTTGGAATAAACATATTGAGACGATTTAATAATATATTGCGAATTATTTTCAATAATCTGATGGCTTTTGAGTAAATCATTTTCTCTTTTAAATTGTTTTCTCCAAAAATCTCAATAAAGACATCGATATCAGTGTCATGAAAACCAATTCTATTAAGAGTTGACCCAAAAATATGAAATTTACAGTTAAATCCATTTTCATTCAAAATTGACTCCAATTTATTCATTAATTTCATTCTTTGATTGCATTCCTTTTCTGTAAGCAATAATTCATTTCTCAGAACAACAAACTTTTGTTCCAATTCTTTTGCGTTCAAAAGTTTTTCGAAAATAAGTTTGCGATCAATTGGAGTGAAGTTTGCGATCGATTCAAAGCCTTCATTAGAGCATAACTTAAGTTTCGGAACCAATAAAATGTTGACATCTTTTTGATCTTTAAAACTAAACTTTATTTTATTGAATGAATTGCATAAATCGTATGCAACAGTCGATGACTCAAATCGTATGAAAGCATACGATATGTTCTTCTCATTCGGATCTGTTATTAATTCACAAATCGGACCAAAACTTATGAAATAGTTATAAATGTCTTCTCTATTAGGCTTTTGTCGACCGAAACGACTGATAAATACTGTATTATACGGTTCGCAAACATTATTGAGAACCAAATTATTTAATTTATGACTATTATTAATCAATTTTTGTCTCATTTTTGTGGGCGAACTGTTTATAACAGTCGGAAAATTCAGATTGAAATCAAATTCAAACAATTTATTAAAATTTGATTCATTTTTAAACAATTCTTCGCTTGAATTTTTATTTCGTTTACGATTACGTTTTGCAGTCCTTTTATACATGTTTTACAATAATTAATGCAATTCAATATTGAGACTGAATATCAATACTTAATCAAAAACTCCTTAAAAATGAGAATTGAGTTATAGATTAGTCACAAATATTTTAATCTCAAGTTCAAAGTTTATATCAATACTCAGAGTTTGAACTTTTTGTGTACTTTTAAAAGTTTGAATGAATGGATGAATACTATAATTGAGAGAATAATAGTAGAATTTACAGTTCGACTATTTTTAGATATTTTTCAATGAGAATTAGATTTAAAAATTCCAAACATTTAAAGTTTTAGTTAAGCACAGATTTTGAACTTTTAATATATTTTAACAATTCTTAAGACTTAAAGAGAAAAAGTTTTCACAAAAACAGTTCTTTTTGACTTTAGTTTAAATCTTTATTTAAGCCCTAATTTTTTTTAATATTAAGTGTTTTGTCAAATATAAACTTATGTTTGACTCAAATGTTGATAAATGTGTTGTAAAACATGTTAAAATTAAAGCTAATTTTCAAGTGATGCGCAATTTTTGGCATTTAATTATAAGTTAGAGGTCTTTCTGTCTGTCTCTACACATAATTGATTAATGTTTTGACACAATATTTACTTTAATTATGTTCTAAAACAATAACAATTATTGTATTTAATAAACTGAAGTCAAATATTTTTAACTTTTCTACTAATTTTTGTAATTATTTATTGATTTAAATATTAAAAACTTTTTTTTTTGTAAAACATTGAAAACCGGTTTTGACGGATATTTTGGGAATTGTTTTGTGATCTCTATTTCATAACTAAATGACATCATTTGGAAATATTTTTGTAAACAATAACAAAATTGATTAACTAATAATTTATTAAAAGTGTTGTATTTAAAGCTATTTAAAGTATTTATTTGTAAAATAATTAAATTTAATTATAATAATGAATGAAACAAATGAAAAAGAATTATCAAAACTAATAGAATCGATGACAAGAAGTGGTTGTTTAGAGTTAAACGACTCGCAAATGAAAGTTTTGAAAACAAATTGTCGTAAAAGTGATGAAAACACTGATAGAGTGTTTCGTATGTTATTTCATGAATTAAATAAAAGTCATTCTCAAATACGTTTCACAACTCTTCTAATAATTAACGAACTATTTATTCGTTCGCATCGTTTTCGACAATTAATTACTGATAATTTGTATGAATTTTTTGAACTATGTCTTGAAATAAATTCCGAACGAAAACTACCGAAACCTAAAAGTTTTGCGATTGAATTGAAAAACAAATCGATTGAATTCATAGAGAACTGGAATCGAAATTTTGGTGAAGGATATGAAGAGTTGAGGAATGGTTTCAAATATTTAATTAATAATAAAATTGTTGACTTCAATGATAGAACTGTTGTGAATGAGAGTCAAAGAAGAAGATTAGAAGAAAATCAAAATTCAAAGAAAAACATAATTAAAGCCAAAGTCGAAAAAGCTATCGAAGAATTGAAAGAAATTGAAACTGAAGTCAATTGTTTATTGACTCAAATAAACAGTTGTTTTGATCTTTTAATGCCTAAAATGACAGCAAATGATGAAAGTATTAATAATAATAATAATAATAAAAGTGATAAAAGCTTAGATCGAATCAAAACTTTAAATGATTTTTCAGTTGAAATAGTTATAAAACCTTTTATTGAAGTTAAAGAAAGTGAAGACACGAATGCTATCATTGAAAATATGAAAGATTTACACTTTCAGTTGTCTTCAATTTCTACTTTCAAATTAAAACGATTATTACATATTATGTCTAAAGGATATGAGTTGTGTGAAAATGAATTAAAAAGAACTATTGATTTAAAGTTTGAGATCGAAAGCATTGATCAAAAGTTTAAAGAGTTAAAAATTGTTAAGAAAGAAGATTTGAACCAAAATTTAAGTGAAAATCCTTATTATAATGAAAGCGATTCAAGCGATGATGACTTCGAAGAAGTGCAAGAGAAAGAAGGCATTGAACTAATAATTCCTGAACACAGACGTAAAGAGTATGGTTTGGAACCACTCTCTATAACATCCAATTCTAGCGATCATTCATCAGAGCCTTCAGTAAGTAGTAAAACAAGAGATGAAGAGACGAATCAAATGCGATGCAATGCTATCCTTCCATCCGGTAAACTGTGTCCGCGAAAAGACAAAATCAAGTGTCCTTTTCATGGATTGATAATTCCTCGAGATATCTCTGGAATTCCATTAAGTGAAAAACACAGAAAAGAAGAAGAGCTTAAGAAAGCTAACGCTTTACCCGAATGGCAAAATCCACAACTTTTAAGGGAATTGAAAGCCGCGGTTGGAATCGACTTAACCATCAAAAAGAGAAAAAGACGAAAGTATCCGGACTTACAAGACATTAAGGAATTAGAAAACACGTCCCGAAAACGATTAGAGAAGAGAATATTCAAGAAAAGCGTCAGAGAAAGAGTTGAAAGAGATCTCAATTCAATTGAAGCTAAAAATCAAACCCATTTTGAAGACCAATGGAATTATTCATTAAAAAATTGAAAGTTGTTTTTATTTTACTTATAATTAGATATTTATACGATTAAGTGTTTTGTTTAAGAAAGTAATTAGAGTTTTATGAAATATTAAAATTTTCAATTTGTTTCAAAATATAATTAGATTTGTTTTAAGTGTTGACTAATAATAGAATTGAAGATTATTATAACTGAAATTAATCTTTGGTTAAAGTAACAATATTTCAAAATTAAAGAACAATAGAATAGAATAGAATAGAATAGAATAGGAGTAAAACATAACTACAGTATCATATCTTATATATATATTTAATGTATTATTTAAATGATTAATTGAACACAATATTTGAATCACTATTTATTTAAGTGACTTTGCGTTATGAGGTAAACCTTTTTTAAGAGGTGCGCACATCCAGGCCTGCTTATCAACACCTTTATTTGCAGCGATATGTTTATAAAGACATTTCTCCCCGCGCGCACATCCAGTTGTTCGCCAATAATAGCATTCATCAGATTCAAGCCTTTGATCGTAATTCGGCTTTTTTTGGTCCTTATTTGGTCGGAATCTTATTTCGAGTGCAGTATTACTAATACTAACGCCTGGTATTATTTTCCCCTAAAAATATTGGATCCAATGTTTTATTAACACATTTATTGAAAAATAGCAGAAATTAACTAAATTAGAGATCATTTATTAGACTTTAAGAATACTTTATATTTAGTCATTGCGAGTGTGGGAGACTCGGGATTATCGTAATGAACGAGAACAAAGTTTCCTCCATTATTGCCTTTGAATACATTACAGTAATTAAGATTTCCAAACTTGCGAAACATTGTGGTTAATGTTTCCAATTTAGCATTCAATGAAACGTTTCCAACCCATAAAGCTTTCCAACCGAACGGATTGGTTGGCCTTTAAGTAATAGAACATTAAATGATAAGAATATATTCAATAAAAATTGTTTTAATAAATACTAACGAAGTGTCATCAGAATTAAAGTCTTCCACATCTTTAACGACTGCCGTATATTCATCATCAGAAATGTAAATATCGTCGTCGGCCCAGATTTCGCCGCCTTTTCCATCAAAACCATTCAAAAGCAAACCATTTTTTGTTGTATTCCATGAATTATCGATTGGTTTTCTAACAAAACTACTATTATTTTTATTGTTTATGGCCATTGAATTTTTTGTGCCTCTAATAGAAAGCGCATCCAAAGCATCCTTAATCTTAAATTGAAAAATGAAAATATTTATAAAAATATAATTAAGTAATAAATGAAGAAAACATACGGTATCGTATTGTGAAGCATATAATTTAGCGGCTGAAGCGTCATAACCCATATCAATAATAGCTCCGTAACGAACGTGCCATAACTCAGTCAAAGCTTCGTCACAATCCTTTTCAAGAGCTAAAACTTTTTTGAGTGCGATTTCCGACTCCTGATAGTTCTTCAGACCCGCCAATGCTTTCCCTTTTCTATAATGACATTTTGGCCAATCGGAACGCAATTGAATAGCAATTTCAGCGTCTCTTAACGCAGATCTAAAATCTTGAATACTATCGTAACAATACGATCGATTCACATAAAATCTATAATCATTTGGATTGAAAACTAATGCCTGACTGAATAAATCTATTGCTTCATTGAATTTATGTGTCTCTGCCTTTTGATTCGCAACAATCGCTAATTCAATACTTTTCTCAATATTTTGCAGTTTTGTCTCTTTAGGAATCTTCAAAGGCTTTTGTTTTTGTTCACCAATTATTTTAGTTTTAGGCAATTCTTCGGCCACTTCTTTAACAGTTTTGATTGTATTGTAATTATTATTATCATTACTATTATTGGTATTAATAATATAATTATTACTCGAATTTTTAAGATTATCGTCAAAATGAATATAATCTTGAGCTTCAGATAGAGATTGAGCTGTTTTAGAGGGTTTTGACTTTCTTTGAGCTATTTGTGAGACATAAGCACTACTGAAAGACAATTCTTCTTCTTCTGCTTCAATATTTGAGACATCATTTTCTCGATCAGACTTTGGACTCGATTTATTGGATGAAACCTTTTCATAATCGCGATTAGAATTTTTTGCTAACAATTTGGCATTTGTTTTATTATCAATTTCTTTATCATCTTTTTGTTTAACATTTTGTTTATTATTAGAATTTGTGTTTTTCTTCTTATTTTCTTTTAAACTCTTATTGTTATCATCTGTTTTGCCATCTTTTTTACTCTTATCATTAATGCCTTCATTACTATCGATATTAATTTCATTTTTATTATCGTTGAGTTCTTCAGAATTATTCAATTCTTTTTCAGCCTTTCGTTTATTTTTCTTCTTCTTTTTCTGCATTTTCTTTTTTTCTGATTTCCTTTTCTTTTTCTCTTCGTCTGCAATCAATTTATTTGCGTTTTCAATACTTTTCTTAATTTTTTCGCATGCAATGCATTCACAATTTTCGCTGTGATTATTGTTGTTATTAAACTGTTTTTCATTACTATTATTATTATTATCATTACTATTGGTTTGAGTATTGATTGCATGACTGCTCATAAAACTAATCATATCTTTTTCGACTTTTTTAAGACTCTTCTTATCCTTAATTTTGAAATCTTTGAGGTCTTGATTATTGGTCTCTTTTATAACAATTGTATTCTTATGTTTGATATTTCTCTGACATTTACATTCACACAATTCATCACTACTTTGATCGTCATCTTCTTCTTCCTCTTCATCAGAACCTGAATTGAGAGCCGATTGCATGTAATTTTCTAATGGAAACGAAGACTTAATTGAAGACAACTTTGAAGTGTTGACAATACGAGCGGCGAATTGTCTGAACGCGTCTTTAATGGCTTCGTCTTCTGTCAATTGTGCGATTAGTACTGATTTACGACTCATTTCCACTCAATTATACAATTTTCATATATTTAATAACAATCTTATTATTGATGAATATTTTGATTTCAAAAATTGATCACAAATTATTTTGATTTTAAATAATATTCAAATAATAAACAAATTTAGAATATAATAAATAATATTGATATCAAAATAAAAGACAAATCGGTTGAAATTAACTAAATTTGAATAATAACTAAATTCTATTCACAAATAGGTGAATATTCTATCTATTTTGTTAGTATTTACTTATGTATTGTTAACAATAATATATTGATATTTAATAGTGATTAATAATAGAGAAGAGCCATAACTATTGATATATTGATAAACAGTATTCATATGTATAGAACACGTGGGTCTCAAAGGACTAATAGAATGCCTTTTGAGCCAAAACTATTTACGACTACTTAACAAACACGTCATTCATATATTATAGATTTCAATACCTTTTTCCACTTTAGGTTTACATCTCATTCATTAAAGTTAATAAGTTTTTGTATTACATATAATGAGTTCGTTTCAAACTTTTTTTGGAACAATTTTTCTTTCGCATCAAATTATTGAACAATATCTGCAGAAATATTAATATTGAAATATTTATAATCACTTCCAATGAGTAATAATTATTAGTTTCTTAAGTATTTAACAAACGATTAAATTATATTCAATTCAATGATAAACTATATATTTTTTAAGGATATCTTGATCTGTAGTTAAAGTCAATACAATTAACTAATAATTTGAGGATCTTTTCAATTTTGAACACTTTTTGTGAACTTTTGATTAGCAGTTTATATGATGAGGATTTTAATAATTATGAATCATAAAAGTCAAAAACTTTAACTCAATTGCATAGCAATGAGAAAATAATAATATTTGAGAATATTATCATATTTTTATATATAAAGACGATCTATTTTTTATTAATAGTATTGAGACCTTCATAAATATTGATTTTTCCAAAATAAAAGACAATTATTGTTTCTTTTTTAGAATTAGTTATAAATTGAAATGAATTTTCTGATCAAATTTTGCATTAAAAATATAAATTGATTAATAAAACGATACGATGTGTCAAAACTTTTGTAAATTGTTGTATTTGAACTTAATTATTAAAATCAATTATAGATATCGAATAAGTTTTATTATTAATGATAGAATAGTGACAATACATTTCGTTTTTTTGCATTACTTTAAGTGCGTTTTTTCTTAAGTTTATTCTGAGTTAATAATGAAAAATTGTTTTCCATGGAAACTATTTTGCAGTAAATACTAAAATGAGATCAATTTTATTGACATATTCTATTATTTCTCAATACAGTATAAAAAATATGATAAGCTTCTATTCAATGAATGTTTAGATACAGGAATTGAATTACTTTTACAGCAATATCTGATTTATTTTGTTGACCAACCGATAAATCCTCAGAAAAAGTAAGCGAAAAAATCAAATTGAAGACAAACAGGAAAACTTGAAATAGAAATTGACAATATTTTATTAACACTATTAGAACACAATAGTTTCTTAATAAATAATAGAATATAAATATAATAATTGGGTCTCAAATTATTAAAGCATTCGAATATTTTCAGTTCAGTTCAGTTCAGTTCTTACAATAATAACTTATTTTTCAAGTAAAATAATATCAAAATTAATATTATTAAAAATGTATTGAAGCCTATTTTTAGACTTTTCTCAGAATTATTTTATGATTCTTTGATATCATGTTTAATATAGTATCAAATTTTAATATGAATTACATATAAATATTATAATATTATATAAGCTTTCAATGAAATTCATTATTCAAAAGATATGTTATGAAATTCTTTTATTTACATGAATTAGAGATCATTTCTTATATAATAAAAAGCAATCATTAAGTTACAAAATTCTCTTTTCGATCGAATACTATTTTTAGCTCTCATTAATTGGACATATTTTTAACATAAACTGAAAACTCTATTGATTTAATTTGAGTCGTGATGTAATATTAATCATCGATTATTTACTCTAAGTTTATATAACTTAATACCAAAATAATAAGAGAATTTGATATACTTTAAAGGTTAAGAGAATATAAATTCAAATTAAAAGCCCATTTGAGAGTTCAAAAGTGCAAATGAATCGCATATATTATTTATAACATTTGTGTTACCCATTATTCCGATTTCAAATGCTTTCTTAAGAATCATTGATCTATATTCTGAAAGATATAATAAAAATGATTGAATAATTAAAAATAAATAATTTGAAACTAATTTATGGAAATATTTAAAATGTTAATTAAATAAAATAATGGAATAAATACCTTGAGCTAAAATAACAAATTCAGGTAAGTTATCGAGTGCTAAATTGGCTAAATTGAAATCATCTCTTTGAAGACATTGACAATAAGTCGGTACAAATGATTTCGATAGGTTTGGATTATAATTCAATAGTTTTATTGTCAGCTTAAAAGCCATTTCACGCGAGAATGGATTGAAGTATAGTTGACGCAAATCATCCTAAATTCATGTTATATAAAAATAAGATATAAAACCCATTAAAACTAAAAGTGAACTCAAATAAGAAAGTATTATTTGAAAGAAATTTATTTTACCACAAAATATTCCAATATTTCAGGTTTTGATTCTGATATTTTATCCAAATCAATGAGAATATTATTAACTAATTCTCCATTTCCTTTGCATTCGCGAAGTCTGAGCAAAATATTTTGAGGCAATTGTTGTTTAATTAATGATTGTGTTTGAAACGGAAGTCCAGATAATAATGATTTAAAAAGAATTTGTTCGGGATATACAGACGACAATTCACTGAATAAACAAAATTCATTCGTTTTTATTATAGAATCTGATTTGAAAATATAATTTTCATTAAAATTATTGAGGAATAAAACTCACAGAAATTGTTTTCTATTCAATTTGATCCAAACTTTAGCAGATTCGGCATCAAATTTAATCCAATCATCAATTAAAAAGAGAAACTGAGATAAAAGTGGAAGTATTTCTTTGCCTGCGTTTCGATAATAAGCTATGAATAATTGCAAATACGAAGAAAGCAATTCATGCAATCCTTTGACGTGTTTATTCCAAAGATAAGGTTTTAGAAGACGAAGAATATTGAGTATGCGTTTGAAAGTCAATAAATAATTTCTAGTTTTGAATATTTCATAGTTAACTAAATTGATTTTTCCCCTTAAAAGTGAGGGAATCATTGGAAGTTGACGTAAGAATAGTATGGGATGTTTTGAGGCCAACTTTAGCATTGATAGTTCGCAATCATTTAAATATCCGCTTTGATTTCTAGTGGGAGTCGTTTCAATGCTAGTAAAGGCAGTCAATAAATTATGAGTAATCGAATCGATAACACTCGGCTCATTCGAGTTTATTATAAAATCATTTTCAACTATTTTTGACGGCTGTTCAATGCTTGGGATTTGAAGGTAAAGACGGAATAACATTTCGCTCGCAATCGATGACTTCGATTCAATACTTTCCAAATGTTTTAAGTTTTTAACCACTAAATTGATTTGTTTATCACTAAGACAACAGCTTTGGATAACTAAAGGAACTCTTTTTTCAACATTTGCTTCGGCTATAATATAATTGATTAGTTTATTAATTTGATTTTCATTTAGTTTAAGGACATCTTCATATATCATGTTTTTCGGTTGGTTTAAATCCCTTCCAATCCAAAGTCGAGGAGACCCTAAACAAGCAGTCAAAAAATCTAAGACTGCCGTCGAATCTAAATTCGATAACTTTTCATCATCACTGAGAACAATACGAATACAAGAGTTCAATGTCTCGAAACGTGTTTTATGAATAAGAAGTGATAACAAATACGGACAATTACGAGAAAACAATAACTGTGTCTCTAAAGTAGAACGCGTTGAGTCTTCTTTCACAAGTTCGGGTTCGAGTTTATGAAATCTTTCCAAAAGTAAGCCTTTGTTTGCATCCAATTCTTTATCCTTTTTCATTATGAGTTTTGCCAACTCTTCAATTGTCTTGATCTGAGTTTTCTTATGCTTTTGAACAGATTTATTGCTCTTTGACTTTTCCTTCTCTTTAGAAAATCTTTCGAATATATTAATAACACTCGAGTTTTTGATTTCTGTGGATTCCTTAATCGCTTTCTTTGCAAATAGTAATTCAGTTTTCAAACCGAGATATTTTGAGTCTTTAGCGGCAAAAGTAATGATTACATTCAATATAGAGTTCAATTGACCCTTATTTAAGAGTTCAATGCATTGCTTTAAAGAAGAAACAAATTCAGTTAAAAACAATTTCGTTAACTTTTTCACTGCAATTTTCTTATCGAATAATTCATTTGTTATATCTCGAGAAAGTTGTAGTAAATATTGAGAGCTTTTAGACTTATCGTTAAGATATTTTTGCAAATCATCCTTAAATGAAGTTAACTTTATGTCAAATTTTTCGTCTTTCGAACTCAAAGAGGGATCAATACTGACAAACATTTCTTCTTCTTTATTAAGCACTTCTTCGGACTTATATCCAAGAAATTCAGCGAATTTATATCCAGTCTTAACCCCTCTCATCCACTGAACCTCAACAACTCTAAGTATAAGCGATTCATCAACTATTGATTCTTTGACAGAATCGGGTTCGATATCAACCGCAATATCGAGTGCTTCTAATAATCGTTCCATTGATGGGATCGAGAGTCCAAATGATTGAATAAATAGAATCAGTTGTGAGGGATCAATATCACGAAGCCCTTCGTCTATTAATCGCGTCGATGATGACTTCAAAAGCCTTAACCGAAGCCAATCAGGAATAAGTAGTGCTTCTTCTGAAGTGTCGACAAGAAATGCTTGCGGGAGAGGATCACAAAACCAGGACTCAAGCAATTCATTATAGATTTTTATATTAGATTCAGTGGAACCGAAAGTCAATAAAATAATCATAGAGTGAACAACGCTTATATGAAAAATGGCCGCCTCTTCGTTCTTCCACTGGACAAGAATGTGGTCCTGAGCGTTAGCCCACGAATATATTTCATGCGCTGGCCTTCTCATTAGCGATAAATGAGCCAAAAATATTTTTGATAACGAGTTGAGAAATACTTCTTTCAAATCGTTTTGTTGTAAAATACAGTTCGTTATGATTTGTCGATCAATTAGAATGTGAGCGCATTCTAATGACAATTCAGAGCTTCCGATTTCATCATAAAGTGATAGAAACTGAATGTAATGACATACTAAGTTGGGAACCGTTTCTACTAGTATTGCAGGTCTTAATGCATCACAAGCTGAAGATCTTATAAATTCAAAATTCGAAGTTTTGGGCAATTTATCCAAAAGCCATACTTTGACGTCAGTAAAACTCATCGGCATTTCATCAGAAATGTTGACATCTGAAGAAAGCACTAAAGATAATGCTTTTGAGGCTAATATACGCGCCGATGACTGTTGAAAACTGAGGCGTTTCATAAAATATTCAATAAGTTCTTTAGAACACGTCGAATGATTTGCGATCACATTTTGCAAATGACTGATCAGTTTTATTTGTTTTCTACGTTTTTCTTTTTTCTTACTTTTTTCCAATTTATTACTGGTTTCGCATAAAATTGAAGACAAAGAGTCTTCTTCACCGATTTGTCCCAAAATGAATTCACATAAACACTGGACGGGTAACATTCCAAAGTTGTTTTCATTAGATTCAACCAATTCCACCAGCCATGGCATCGGTGATGAAGAACTCATTTGATGCAAACCTTTTTGTTTTTGTTGACGTTGTATTATCTCTAAAAGAAAGTCAGGATTTCTGCTCTGACACAAAAGATGTCCTAAACGTAAATGAGTGCTAAAACCTTTGAATTGTTCCAAAACTGTTTGCGAAGGTTTTCGAGCGGGTCCTAAAGGATCCATTGAAATGAGTTTAGATAATAATAAACTATTGCTTTCATTAATTTGCACTTTAGTCGAAGCCGCGGCTAAATAGGATTCAAACTGTAATATTTGTTGCTTTTCGAATGCACTGATTTGTAGCTCACGATTAATCAAATCGTCACCAATTTTAGTGGGCGGCGGAAATGTAAAATGATTTGTGATTGTCATTTCAATTAGTATTCCAAGTGTTGGATAACTTTCCCACGCGAGACATCCAAATGCTGAGGGATTATGTGCTGTTAGAATAAGTAATTGAATCCATACTTTCCAATACAGGTCACTGATAGCCATATTTGGCGGTTCATAACCTGGCGGTAAACTTATATTTTCAGGATGTCTGTAAATGGCATTATTCATAAGTAAACTGAATATTTCTTTATTTTCAATGATTAAAACTGGATAAGTGGCTAAATCGCCATCAAATATAGAAGCGGCGCGTTTTATGAGTGCATCCGATAATTCAATAGTTTCTGCAGATGTTAACGGATTATCCTTTGAAGAGCCCATTGTTAACAATCTAATTAAAGTGTCTTCTAATAGAGGAACTTCTGATGTCATTCGAAATATAAAGTTACGATCGTTTTCTGGCGGCCAATTGTCTATCTTATAGTAATGTTCACCACTTTCCATAAATAATACTTTATTTAAGCTTTAAAATTAAATTAAATATTATATCATTTTATATTTGAATTTAATTATTGAACTATAAATATTTATTAAGTTCTTACCAATGGAGGTAATCATTGCGTTCGGGTTTGAATGATTTGATTACTGTCTTCTGCAACCATTTAATAGCTATGCATTGAATGTTTGCGATTTGCATTTGAAAGTTTCGAATTATCTCTATTGAAAATTGAATAAAACTCTAAATCAAATTCATTCCTAAAATGTTTGATCAATTAAAATACCTCTTCTGTCAGGTTTTGATGTAGAAATGGCTTCTTTTACAGCAGGACTTAAGCTGAGAAACATAATCATTGTCAGCAAATCAGTAATCGAAGTGACAGCTCTTTCTTTAATAGCAGTTTCTGAGGGATCGAGTTCTGCAAAAGCAGTTTTCTCTTCAATAAGATGAGTGGCAAATAAAACAAAGTTTATGTGTTCATAACGAAGTGCTCTAACAATTTCGCGCAATAACGCTCTTAAAGCTCGTAAAAAGTCATCTTTATTGAAAAGCATTTCTTGAAATACTTCTGCCAATACTTTTGTTGATTTTTCAGGTGAGTGTTGAAACATAATCGAAATGAGTTGTATATTATTTAGACTTCTGGAAGGCGAGAGTTCGTTATATAATACGGTTCGAAGAACTAAACGAAAAGTATCGTCCGTTTGATTCAATAGTTCTTTAATACATGCCATGAAATGATTGATCAGTGGTTTCGTTTTCAAACGCATTTTAACTAATTGTGTGATAACTTCACCGTCAGATTCATTACAATTGAGACAAACAGTCAGCAGAAGGTCTTGTGCCGGACGTGTCAGCTATTGATTGAAAATTTTATCAATAAAATAGAACTAAACTATTATTAATCAATAATTTTAAGTGCGATATAAGTTTTGTAATGATTTAAGCTATAAAGTAAAACTTGACTTCAAATTAATTTAAATAAATAGAGTAAAAATGATACAAACTTTTGGGTTTTGAATCCAAATTTCTAGCTTTTGTGCGACAATAAGTCTGACGG
This sequence comes from Camisia spinifer, assembly GCA_034694065.1. Classification (NCBI taxonomy): domain Eukaryota; kingdom Metazoa; phylum Arthropoda; class Arachnida; order Sarcoptiformes; family Camisiidae; genus Camisia; species Camisia spinifer. Next base: position 27,680 of record JAQFXV010000023.1, read on the forward strand.
CAGGGATTCCAGCGGTAGAGATAAGAAGTTTAAGCATATTTCTGGAGACATCACTGGGAGCTTGTCTTCTATTCAACTGTTCATTTATAAGATCTGTTACATATTGTATAACAAATTCTTCATTATGTGTAAAACGAGACATAATTGCAATATTTTCGAGATGTTCTTTCATTTCTGAAGACATGGGAAGACTTAGACATGAGGTTTCTTCTAAATTATCTTCACTTTGATTCGGATGATTAGGACTCGAAGCAGTTGTCATCTGAGAATCAGCTAATTTAGAGCCTAAAAGCATGTCCTGTTGCATCATTGTCTTCGGTGGCTGTTTAGTGTCAAAAGAGGCTAAAATATTGTCAACAAAACCTTTACAGTCTTCGTGATCGACCCAAACACGTTCTCCGAGTGAGTCCTCAATGAATACCTTTAAGAAGGTGTCCGGCCATGAAGTTTCGTCATGATATACCGCTAATAATAGATTTGCCGCTAATATTGACACCAAATTATTATTTTTTGTTTTGAAGGCAAGACTTGAGTCCCTTTTCAATAGCGAACAAAAGGCTTCGACAACTATTTCAGTGCAGAAAAGCAAAGGACGTGTTTTTGCTAAATAGCAAAGAGTTAAATATAGAGATGAATCAGGTTTTGCTCTTTGAACTCTCAACTGTTTAACTGCTCCGCAAAGAAGTTGTTCAACTCTTTCATCACTAAAATCTTCGGCTTCAATGACTCGATCGAGTAATTGATTTGATTCGACCTCAACCGCAAACTCTTCCCAATGTTCTCCTGATTCACGTCTCAATTGTATGGCTCCTGAAGACCGTGTCATGTGATGTGATAATTGAAGTTTTGATTTTTTAGTAACACTTGAAGTGCTTGTTGTCGGCGAAGTGTCTCGTTTTGGAACTGATTTTATTGAAGAGATTGACTGTTGTGTTGAGGGAACAGACGTTGAAGACGTGCCTTTCGGATAAATAATCAATTTATTAATCAATAATTTATGGAAATTTACAAAAATTAAAATAAACGAATGAATTAATACCTAAAGCAATAAAGCTTTGCGACGAAAGTGGCATTAGTTTTACTTTTGGTCCGCGTTTTGATGACATCTTCGATGACTTTTCCATACAATTAAACAATTAATTCAAATAAATATATAATTTCTATAATTAATTATTAATTGTTTGAAACATTAATTTGTTTATAAAACTAAATAAATAAATAATAATGAGAAACATGTGTCAAAAGAAATTTCTGTCAATAAGTAATAATAAAAATGTTTTTTAATATAAATAATAGAGAAATATCTAAAAGATGTCACTTAAGGCACACTTTCTTTCCAATTGTTATCTTTTTCTCAAATCTAATTTTTATCAATTAATTGGGATTTAAAGAGAAGTAAATAAATAAATATTGAATAACTGACAAAAAGCGATTGATTTTTGTTTTCGTTGAATTCAATTGAGTTTTTTGTTTGAATATATTTAGTGTTAAATAAATAATTAATAATTGAATGAAATAATGGATGAAATAAATCGTTATCAAAATTCAATTATAGAATCATTAGAACAAGAAAATGATAAATATAATGAAGTGAATAATAGTATTGATTTTGATTCAATATTATTAAAGGGAAAGTATTATTACAATAAGTTATCGAATATTAAGAAAGAAATGCAATCATTGAGAGAAAGAAGCGATAAATTGAAGAAAAGATCAGTTAAATTACAATCAGATAAAGAATTAGAAGAACTCAAAAAGGAATCAGAAAAATATAGAGAAATGGAAAGAGAAAAACAATTACAACCAATTCGTGTCAATACTAATAATACCTCTCAATAATTATTATTAACTTTATATTAAGTTTAATATAATATAAATTAACGCACTTTTAAATCAAATTTAAATTATATTTATTGTTAAAACTGTCGAAACTTCTATTAATAATATTGAGCTTTAATTTCTTCAATGATAAGAAAATAAATTGTGATAAAAATTATTTTATTAATTAATACAACAATTGAAGTGCTTTTGATTTATATAATTATTTTATTTAAAACATAATAAGATAAATGATTTATTTAATAATAGTTATAATAATTTTAACATTTTTTAAAACTTTTATGAAAATGATATTTTAGTGATCAATAAAATTTTGTAACTAATTTTCATTTTTTTCAATCAATTATTGACTCGAATATAATATTAATACCAATAATAGTTTAAGTAACGATAAAATGAATTAATGAAATGTTGTATATTTTGTACTATTAATGGTTAGATTAAAGAACAATTTGATATCGAAGTGATAACAATATTTGAAAGCAATAATAATATGCATAATTGTTAAACTCTGACACTAATGTGTTCGTATTGTTCTTTTCTGTCTAAATTCTGTTCTTTTTTATATTGTATCGCAAAATATATGCTAAAGAATAGAATAATTGCGCAGAAAATACAGATAAGAATGAATGGAATTAATTGGACAACGGGTTGAGTCGGTTTTTCAGCTGAGATAACATTAGTGGCATTGATCATAAAGCCAAGAGACCAACCGAGTTGTGTGTTTCTAATACTGTTTGAAAAGTGTATGTTATTCCATGTTTTCTCATTAAATTGATAAACATTTTTTAAAGTACTAAAAATATAATTCAATTGAAAACAATATTTATCAACATATTTGGGATCAACGAAAGGATTTTTTAAAATAGTATTTCGATCACTATTACAAAATATGATCATTTTATCTTCATATTGATTGATTGTCATTTGTTGGCTTAGATTAAGAACTCTAACTGTATAGTAATAAGAAGAAAGAGCATAGAATTGCGTCACATTTGGCGGAGAATCAGAAATTTCAAAACAATACTTGAAATTATGATTACATTGAGATCTATTTAATAACTGATTTGAGACTAAATTTTGACATTCGATTGCATTACTCGTACCAATCAAAGTATAGTTTAGATTATAATCGATATCTCTATTCTTTGATTTGAGACATATTTGGTCTTTAAAATCATTACCCGATACAAAAACTGTTGCGTTCTTTTGTAGACACGGATTATAAATCGGTTTATTATTATAATCGGTAATATTGTTGCTTAGTATCAAATACTTCAAAAACCTTAATATCGCTTGATTTACACCAAAACATAGATTACTGCTGGCCTTCACTGTATGGTTAATCCCATATAATCTAACATTCACTTCATTCAAGTCATTCGAACTATTTTTGCGTTCATCGGAAGATATTCTGTAAGCGATTTGAGCCGAAGCTCCGCCCATATCAAGCATTCCAAAAGTAGAATTCTCTGCCTTTTCATCAAATTGATCGACAATTAACTTATCCATTAAATAATTATTAGTAACCCATGAGAATAGACCTTCGTCTTGACCACTGATTATACTAATAGTTTTAGTTTGCATTTGAGTTTTAGTTCGAAAAACTTTATCAATTAATGCAAAAATAAAGCTAACATTGTTTGGATTCGTTATGTTAAGTAATCTCATGCCTGCGGTGGCGCCCAAATAGATAGGAGTTTTGCTGAGTCTCTGACCGTCTATTTTAAGGCTAACATTGTTTACACATTCCAATAGGTCTTCTCCGACATTATTTATATTATCAAAACTATAGCTATTAATACCACCTTCTATTTTACAGGTGTCCAACTGCTCCACAACACCTGTACATCGATTCTTGTCAGCCAACCAGTGATAAAGTGTTATTTGTGTGTGAGAAGAACCCGCGTCAAGAACTATACCATACTATCAATTAATTAACAATTTAGATATCTTTAAGAAATATTCATTTACTCATTTCATAAACTTTTTTCAATAGTCTGAGCATTCAATTGAATAATAAAAGTAGTGCTCAATTGTTGATGACTTACATCAAAAGGAATGTAACCTCCAGTTAGTGTATAGAGTAGTACAACACTTATGAGACCACTCAAACCAATTACTATTGATATAAAAGTCAATACTTTCCAATTTGCCATTTATTCAATGATAGATCGATTGCAGATCGATTTCAATTAGAGTTGCATTTATTTGTCACAAATTTCAATTAGTTATTTATTAAACATCAGTTTTTTGTAGGAGAGACTAATTCTCGCGTTTATAAGACTTATATTTTTATATTATCAGTTTTTAACTATTTTTAAGCAAATATTTGCAATATTTGCAAAATATTTGAAGTTAAGAGCACTTTAGTTTAAATGTTGAGAGAAGTGCCAAAAGTAAGGCTCAAAACAAACTAATAATAATAAATAATTGAAAATGCAATGAATGCTCATATGACTCGAGCCCTCAACTTATAGGAAAAGTAGTATAAGTTCTAAAAGAATCTAATATTTAATGCTATTAAACATTAGACCTATTATTTTATAAGCTTCAAGAGCTTTGCCTTCAATTAAATGTATTAAAACTGCTTATTCACTATTATTCGTATTGCTATTATAGCTAAATATATTAGCAATTTTAATACAGATACTAATAATATAGATATAAGAATCACTTTATAAGTCACACAATAATATTAAATCAACAGTTAATTAGAACAGTATTTTCACAAACATTATATCAGTCAATACTTATTATTATACTATAATAGCAATGAATTGAATACAGAAAAAGGCGGATTTATGTGAAGAGTCTTTTTCTAACTCATTAATAATTTAATATTTTGAAAGCTATGTTATTAGTTAATTGATTGATAAAACTAATGATCTAACGATTGATTGCATAACTGATAAACAAATAGTATGTTTTCTACTTTTACGCAATTCATACGAATGTGATTTCTGACCTTCAATTATAACTAACATTAAAATAAATTAAAACTATTTAATTATCTTTTGGTCTATTCAAAAGAAAAAACTTTATTTCTATAAACTTTTTCTTCGATCTTATTCTTGAACCTATTTTTCTAGTTTTCTGGTTTCAAAAGTTCAAATCAAGTGAATAAACAATTTATTTAAACTGAGGATAATTTAGTTTAAAATATCAACATATTATTTATATTGTATTTGAAAAAATGTTTGTATGGTTTGAATCGAGACTTAACTCTCTGAAAAAGTCTTAAAAATCAATTGAAATACAGGTATAAATGAGATTGTATTACATTTTTTAAGAGTTAATACATTAAAATATTACAAGTTTTTTAGATAAACAAAGTAATAGTTTTTAATATCGATTGAAAGAACATTTTCACTTATTATAATCGATTAGTTTATCATTAATTAATATTAATTATTATAAAATAAGATCACAAATATGTGAACAATAATAATAGTTAATTGAAAAATAGTCAAAAAAGCATTAATTAGAATAATAGCTGAAACAATTTATATCAAAAATTAAAAGTTAGTTATTATTAATATATCACTAATTAATATTCAATTTATATTTAATTAATTTGAATGAATATAACTTATAATTAAATCATATTATTATTAAATTTGTTGAGAAAGTTATTAATAAACGTTATATTTAAATAATAAGAACACAATAGTAATCATTAGAAATATCTTATATTGATATTGTATTCGACTTCAAGAGAGAGATAATTATCTTAAAGTTAAAGGTAATTAATTATTGATTCAGACGAATGGTTCGATTTCTTCAGGTTTATGAAGAGTCCAAACATATGTCGCAGGAGTATCGGTTCCGATCTGTTTATCATTATGTGAAGCCATTGCCACCACTCTATACCCTCTTCTCTCCAATTTATCCAATACTACTGTCGGAGAATCGTTAACAATAGAGTCCGAATTTGATTGATTTGTCGGTTGAGCTGACAAATAGTCCAATAGTATTATGTCATCGTTTGCCACATAAGTCGGTCCTTTACCTAAGTTTACAGATTCGGCGTAAATTATTACGTGTGGCATCACTTCCAATAAGATATACTTCTTTTTAAATAATTATATTATCAAATTTTAAACCTATTTAAATATTATTAACAATATTTAAATTTATTTATATTTTATTTTATTGATTGTGACAATTATTTGTCAATTTTGATAATTAATAAATATTTACGACAAATATATTTACGACGTATAAATTTATGACAAAATATATTGGTTTCAATCTTAAACAATTGTTAATTAAGTTTTTCAATTCTTAGACTAATTATTATAATTTAATTTTTAAAATAATTATCAAAAATTAAATTAATTATAATAGACGTGAATGTGCTGTTTGTGTTGTGAGTTCTCACTCTGTTGTCAATAATACACGAGTAATGATTGAGTAATGTTAGAACAAAAACAGGTTTCGCGCACTTTTCAAAATGTTTGTAAAACTTTGAACATAAGTTAGATTATAGTTTTGCTTAATCAAACTCAATCTTTTTTTGGACAAAATCAAATAAATCAATTTAATGTTTCGTTTTTTATTACAATTTGGTCTGTGGTTAGTAGGTTTTGAAGTTAACCAATTTTTGAGAACATTTTTATAAGGCTTTTAATACATGTTATCTCCAAATTCTTATATCAATTTTTTATACACAAGTTTTACATTTGAGACCTCGAGAGCATAAGTTTATTATTTCGAATTATACATTGAGTGAAACTAAAATAAAACAACTTATTGTTTTTGATAAACTATGCTCTTTGACTATTATCTTAAGTTGAAAATCCTTCACTTAATCAGTAATTCATTTGCTGACAATGATAACTAACAAATAAGTATTGATTGAACTCAACGTTCACATTGATTCACATAATATTATTTCAGAATTTGTTCAAAAAAATAATATTTCAGGAAAAAAGCTAATTATGTTCGGATATGCACTTAATTTATTGAGTTTATTGTTAGTGTATAATTATTGTAACGCAAACTGTACTCATTATTACGACAATAATTATGAATTATTATTATTTAATAACCAAATCGAGTACAATGTTAGCACTTCTGATACTGGAAAAACTCTTAATCACTTTTGGGTCAGTATTTATCACTCAAATGCAGTTCAAACTAAATTACTTACTTTTGTTGAATTATTTTTGTAGGAAAGCACAGGATTTTGGTAAGAATGGAATGCATTCAAGAAAATCCTTCATCAATTCCATTAAATTTTGTGAAATCTATCAATAACTCATTTACAAAAATTGATTTTGTCTGAAATAGTCCTCCGGATCCTCACGACAATGCATCAAACTCTTTGCTGAGTGAAGATATGCACCAAAATTTGGCACTAATCGGAGCGCTTCCTCACCAGGGAATTAAACAATTTAGGGTTCATTTTCTGTTGAAATTAATTTCAGTTTCAAAACAAAATAATGAAATCAATTACAACTTTACACTACTCGATAAATTTTTGAGTATTCTTAGAGATAACGGTTTGAACCCTGGTTTTGAAATTATGGGCAATCCGTCGAACATTTTTACTGATTTCGAAAATAAGACACAACTTTATCAGTGGAAAGATCTCGTCAAACAAATAGCTGTTCGATATATCAAAATGTTTGGCAATCAATATGTTCGCGATTGGAATTTTGAGTCATGGAATGAGCCCTCACTCGAGTTTCGAAACCATTTTTATGATAAAATAAAAGTGACACCGAAGGGATTTCTTAACTATTATGACGCTTGTTCTCAAGGTTTGAAAGAAGTCGATCAGAACTTAACTTTTGGAGGACCGGGAGATGTTTGGCCTAAAGACCCAAACAATGGGCCTTTTTGTATAGATTTATTCAAACACTATGCAAATGGTGTCAATTATTTCACTGGAAACAAAAACGACACTAAATTAGACTTCATTTCATTACATGTAAAGGGAAATAAAGGAGATTCAAAATTCATTGATCAGAAAGAGTTCGAAATTTTGAAATATATTGAAAATGAATTTCCGAGTTTGAAGTATAAGCCTTTTGTGGAAAACGAAGGCGACCCCGAAGCGGGTTGGAATAAAAATCGGTTTTGGAGAGCAGACAATACATATGCAGCCACTATTATTCAAGTTATTGCAAGACGTATTCATAGCAATCATAATTTCACAAATAGTCTGTCATTATATGGTTTCGATCACGGATTTTTGAGTTATTATCCCTTTCAGTTTACTCAAAGAACATTATTTGCAAGGTTTTGATTAATTGTTTTCAGTTAAAATCAATTATGTTTAATAAAACTTGACTTTTCAACATCTATTAGGTTTCAGATGAATAACACTCGTCAACATTACACTCAATTTGTGCGAAAGCCAGGCTTTGCTGCTATGGGTTTATTAGCAAAATTAGGCAACAAATTGCTTGACTTTAAGTCTAGCGCTTCCTCTAATTCAACATTCAATATGATCGCAACCGCTTATAACGAAAATAATAATAAGACAGACTCTAACGAGGGGTAACTTAAATAATATATTCGAATAAGTTTATGGCTCAAAATTCAATGTGAAATTTAATTATCATTTTCATAGACAACTCGATTATTCAGTATTATTCGTCAATTCTTTAGATGCTGTCAGAACTAATGGTTCGACAGTAATTAAATTCACAATAAATTTGAATAAAAATGAAACGACAGCTAATAAAGAGTGGAAATGGAGTCAATACACTCTTGATAACAGTCGAACGAATCCATTTCAAATATATACTGAACACAATTGTCCGCCTTTTCCTTCAAACCAATTGTTCGCTGATATGAGAAAACAAGAAGTAAGGAATAAAATCTCAATAAATTTAAGTTATTTGGTTGAGAAGTTATTATTTCTTCAATAAAAGGAACCTCACATTGAAGTTAAAGCACAAAAATTCAGTCCAATAAATGGTTTGTGGTCTCATTCTTTTAATATCTCATTTCCTGGCGTTTCTATGATTCATATTTGCCGAAAAAGTTTGAACCCTCCCGAAAAGGTTAACTAATCATTGAATCTAAACCATAAGAAATATTGAATAAATATCTTAATTAACTTTAGCTCAAAAGGTTGCACGCAATCAATGTTACAACAAATTCTATTTTGTTGACTTGGCTCAGCTCTCAAGTCAGGTATAAATAATTATATTCTTAACTAAATAACTAAAAACTTTGTCTTTTAACTAAATATTTGTTTATATTTAGTTTTATTGATAGTTTTGAAAGCAAATAGCAATCTAATAACGGAATAAATATTTATTTTAATCTAAAAGATGTCTTAAAACTTATGAATTGGAATATTCGAAAACTGGAACCGAGAGTTCATTCTCACGTATTAATGATTATGACATAATGTTTCCATCATTTCATTACACAAGTAAGTTATGATTGAAAGAATTGAAGCGAGACATAAACTTAAGTGATCAGAGTTGCAGATTAGCTCATTTTAGTAATGTTGCACTCAAAGCTCACTCGTCAATATATTGGCTGAAAGCTCAGTTCAAAACATAGATAATTGATTATGATGTGTATCACTATTTAAGATTTAATTTAACTGGTTTTGCAAATTCTAAATCACACGGTTTAATATGATTTGTATCCCATTTTCTTATGTTAGGTAATGATAAAAATGAATCAACAATTGGATACTATCGTATTCGTGCAGTAGATTTTTGGGACAGAAAGAGTCCATACTCTGAGACTTTGCATTTAAATTAAAGAAAATCAAATACTTATAATAAAATGCTGTTTTAATTGTTATAAACTTACGAATAATAAATATAATTCACTCTAATTTAAAGTATTAATTAAATTATAATTATAAGTAAAATTATAAGTAAAAAGATTTTTCGACCATTAAATACAAGTGAATAAAATATGAAAAGTAAAAAATGCTCAAAAAAATATTTATAAATCATTTAAGTAAACGATTGATTAAATTATTCATTTAAATGACAGAAAAAAAGATCTCTATTTTGAAATGAATACAAACTCAAAATTAGCACTATTTTTGACAAGACTTTCATAATAGAGTTTTCAGATATTTTGAAAATATTGTTAATTATAGTATTAATTTTGAGCTCAAGTATTCAGAGCTTTTGAACATTTTATTTAATTAATAATTGAATATCTGAAACGTTTGATAGATATTATCTTAGAAAACAAAATTTGATCATAAAGTTTATCAATTTTTCAAATGAAACATTTTTAACAACTATTCAATATATGCCAAACGTAACAGACATTAACTCAAGTTTAGCATTAATTTGACGCAAAATTCTTAATACGTTAAAAAGTTTTATTGAATTGAATTCTTCGTCAAATTTAAACGCTTTAATTATTTGATCCCTAATTTGTTGAACACATTGTCGTTGGATTTGTTCCACTCTATGGGTGTCTGTAATGCATAAGACAATTATCGCAGAGACCGGAAACTCATGAGAGATTTGAATATCTCTGAAGAACTTAATTAATAACATGAAATCTTCATTCATTCCTTGCATACCAATTGAGTTGAATTTTTGTGCAAAAAGTTCCGGATTTTCTATTCTATAAATTGATTATAAAAACTTATATTAATATTAAATTACTTTAAAATATGATAAAATATAATGAAAATTAAATACCGAACAAAACTTGTGCACAAAAGAAGAGCAAGTATTTCATAGAGAGACGAATTTATTAGTTTGTATTGAACTTCAATTATTAGTTGACGAAAAATACTTATTTTGCTGACAAAACGCTGAACATTGTTCTCAATACTTATCTTAAGCTGACTTAACATTAAAACTTTGCTTTCATTCAGAACTAAAGTATTTTCCAAAAAGTTCTCCAAATTTTCTTCGAAAGAATCATTGATTTGTTGTCTTATTTTATAGAGAATTAGTTGACAATCGTTCTGATCATAATTCTGACAATTACTGAAATGATTACAATTTTGATGACAAAACAATTTAATACATAATTTTGAATCCATTCCAACTTTAAGACACTTCTGGAATCGACACGATTTACAACATTTTCTTCTATTATTAGAAGTAATTTCGCATTTATTGTTACCATTAATGCATTTATAGATTTGATTGTGTTTATAGACAATAATTCTTCTAAAGAATCCTTTACATCCTTCACAAGTAACCGCTCCGTAATGACGACCCGAAGACATATCACCGCAAACGCTACACAAGTCTTCAGACATTTTCAATCAATCTTATCATTAAGACTACAATTACTCGATTGAAAGTCTTTTATATTGTTATCAGATTATTGTAATGATAAAAATGAATTATCTCTCAATAAGTTGTTTTGATTTGACTGACAAATAATGACTAATAAAGTTCAATATTAAGGGGTTTTTTAAAAAATGTCAATATCTTTGGGGTTTTATAATTTTTTAATTATTTGACTAAATATTTAGTGAACGGTATCAATAAATATCTCATAAAATAAAGTTTTGATCAGATCCTTAATTTTTTGGAAACTAATTTATTAATGTGCACTAAATTAAAAATACTTAAAACAAGAGCTATCGTTAAATAAATTTGAAGTCAGTTAAGGCTAAACACCATTCAAAAGTTTTCTACTAACGTTATGCCTCACCTTATAAAGAAGCCCAATACTAAAATACAGTATTGTGTATTTAGGTTAGGTTTGAAAAATTTTAGGTTAGTTGTATAATGTAAGTAAGTAAGGGCTTCACAGCTGTGAACTTTTTCTAAAAAACCTTATATCACACTTATGGTTAATCTAAAAATAACCTTTTTATTATAATTGAGAGGGAATGTGTTTAATGATTATTGAGAAAAAATTCACAAATGAAAAAGTTTTTGTATGTTTTATAATAAGTGAGTTAACAAACATTAGTAAAAAGCGTAGAAACCGAGTCATAAGTAGAGTAGTATTTTCGGTGGTTAAAAACAATGAAAATCGGTCGGTATTCGGTAGGAAAAAACCTCATTTTCGGCAGCTTTTTTCGGTAGAATAAATTGAATTTTTATTGAGATTTAAAATAATATTAATGAAGAATAACGAGTTTTCAAAAACATAATTGAATTTAAATATAAGATAAAATCATTGGACTTAATTAAAATAAGTTTTTCTATATTTTCTTCCAATAAACTATATCTTTTATCGGATAAAATAGCCTTATATTTGAGAAAGTTCTTTAAACTACTAATAAAACCTTTTGCTGTTATGCAACATCACTTTTACTTGTAAATGAAGACTTGGTTTGAAAATTAGAGTCACTTTTTTGTAAAAATTATTAACAAAATATCATTTTAAAATGAAGACTTAGTTTTAAAATTGTAGTATTTTTTTGAAAATGATTTAAAGCTCAAAGTTCTGAGAATGAATCTCAAAAAGGACTTAAACTATACTTAGATAAGAGAAAGTTTCAACTTTTGTAATTAACTGAACTAATCCTATTAAAATTCTTAAAAAATAATAAATAACAACTGTTTGGGATGATTAAAATCTAATTTTTAGCATAAAATAGGGAAAATCGGTGGATAATCAGTGAAATCGGTATTTTCGGTGGCGAACTGAAATTTTGGGGTATTTCGGTGGCTTCAAATCGATTAATTTAGTAATATATGGACTTAATATAGATGTTAGACTTCATTTCCGCTGATTACCGAATACCATGAAAAAATAGGTGGTCACCAAAAGTACTACCTCTAGTCATAAGATACAGATTTAACACATTATTCAAAATACATACAAAAACTTGTTGATTAGTGAATTTTTTCTCAATAATAATTGATATGTTGTCGAATTAATAGTATTGGTCAAACTTAGAGTCAATGCTTCATTTGGAGACAAGACAACAATAATTAGAACAAAATTTACAAAATCTTATTTGCGTTCAATATATCTTAACTTTAATAGTGAGTAATTAATGAATCCAGAGATTGTTTCTTTTTCAAAATAGTTTTATTAAGAAAAACGAAAGTTATACAACATTTAATTCTTGATCACATTCTTTGAAATCTTACAATAGTTTTAATTTGTTTGTAAATAAAATAAATTTAAACCCCCTTTAATAATAAAAGTTTATTAAATCCTATATTTGACCCTTAAATTTATAATATTTTTCATAATTAGCGTAAAGAACTTTTAATATTTCTCTCGATCCCTGATTTAGTCTGCAGTGAATCATCTCTAATGAATCTTTATTTGTAATTACTTTCAATATTCGGTAAATTCCAGACAACAGATTATTCTTAACAATTTGGTGAACAGAAACGCATTGGGTTTGTATAACATATGAAGCGATCAAATGCGGTGCATATAAACAATAATCACTTTCAAGCGATGCCATAAGAGTCAAGAGTCGGTCCATATTTTTTGAACACAATTCCAATTTGTGTTTAACTATTGAATCAAATCCAATGAACTTTTGTTCATCTGAAGCAATCATTAAAGATTTGAGCAAATTTTGAGCAATAGTATTAAACGTTGACATCGAAGAAATAGCAATATATTTGTGTTGAAGCAAAACTTCGTTTAAAATTGAATAAACGCTTTCGAATAGTGCTGTGAAAATGTTTGGTTCATTTGTGTATTCATTCAAATTCGCTTCAATGCATGCGTGAAATGATAAAAATAGTTGAGAAGAAGTTATTGTATTCTTTGTTATATGGATTATAGAACTTATTAATTTCAAAAGTGGAACTTTTATATAGAACTGTATATCTGGTGATAGAATATTATTGATTTGATTACACTTTTGAAAATGAATTACAGTTAATGTCATCAAATCATTCATAATTTTCTGAAATAATGAGTGCTTCTCTTCTATTAAATGAAAGTCACTTTTGAATATTGCGTTCCAAATAACTGATAAATACGAAATAGTTATGTAATTATTATTTTTAAATTGAATAATAAGTTCTTTAATAATAGTCTCAAACTCTCCACTAGTACTGCATTTAATTAACTCAATAATCAATGGCTCAGTTATACTAATGAATGAATTTTGCGGTGAAATCAATTCTAAGAATACTTTTCTATTTTTCTCTTTCTCTGAAATTAAGTTTTCAAATAAATCACTAAACTTTTCTTTTTCAGACATGATATCAATTATCTCCAAATCATTCAATATATTTGTGGTTTCAGTTTCATTAAGAGCAGGACATAAAACGTGCCATAAATTTAAGATAAAATCTTCGGGCAAAACATTTTCCAACTTTTGTCGATGCAAACAAAGTAAGACCAAAAAGTTGACACAACTTTCATTTATAGACTTATTTGTCAATTGATTATTAGATATATTTATTAATTTAGACAAAAGTTTTCTCCATTTACTTTTCAAATGAATATTTTCCTCATTAGAAGACTTGGAAACTTGAAATTCGAAAACAGCGGCAAAACTTTCTACGATTAGAAACGAATCAATTGATTCAAAGTCTTCTATATTTAATAAGTATTTTTTGACTCTATTGTGAACTGTATTTGAGAGTTGACGAGAGAGAGGACCACACGATTCCTTCAGTTGAATCATATTCTTCGGAACTGATTTCAAATTAAGAATCTGAAGGCATCGCTTCAATAGAATTGTTTCACTCATTATCAACATATCAAACGATAAATTATCTTCATTTTCATTGATCTTATTTTTGACTTCTTCTATATGAAGAGCAGATAATTGTTTATTTCTAAGCATAGTCTCAAAAAGTTTTGTTATCAAAATTCTACTCTTTTTACGATCTTCGAAATTATTCAAAGTCTTCAAAATTTTGATCAAATAATTGGATGGATTGACAAAATTGAAAAACCAAATACTTCTGACGCCATCAAAAATTTTCAAAATTGAATCCAATATATATCTTAATAACAATTGGTTTGTCTCTAAACTGAAATCAATTGAAAATAAAAGCGATGAAAGACCTAATAGACATCGCATTTGATTTCCGGGCAGTAAATACTCTAATGGACAACAATTTGAAAGCATTTTAATTAATTCAATAGTTTTGTTCAAACTATGAACTGAATAAGACTTATGTTCAACTTCTTCGATACGAGACGAAGCGTTTGCAATAATAGTCCACATTTTGTTTAATTTTGTGAAATTTGGCGCATCTGTTGTGTACTTAAACCAAATCGAATCGTTTGAAAACAATGAATCAATAATTGTGTCTAATTTTGGAAATTGTTCACTCGATTTTCGCTTTCTATTTGAGAAAATAATAGAAATATGCTTCCAAAAAGATCCGACAAAAGCTGTTTGAAATTTAATTTTTTCCCAAATATCACCATTTGATAACAGTTTCTCAATATTAAAGCGTTGTTTGTCATCATCTTTTACTTCTATTATTTTAGATAACAATGAATCTGATAAAAGACACAAATCATCATTATCTAAATGACTGACAATAATGTTCAACTGTTGAGTAGAGAATAGATCAACATTTGAAGAGAAACTTTCTATAAGTCCAGACATTAATTTAGAGATTGATAACTGAATGACTGCCTTTTGGTCTTCACTAACGTCTAAATTATAGTCAAAACTTTTGAGATATTGAAGTTTTTGAATTGAAATTTTAATCATAATTATCTTCAAAGCTGGACTCAATTCATCACATTTTGAGAACATTTTTCTCCACACATTATCTTTAGTGAAGTCATAAATGAGAGTCATATCCCACCAATCATTTGGTTTAATCTTTTCAATGATTTCATGACAGTCTTTACTTTGATTATAAGTCATTTCTGTAATCATTACTGAACTCCACGCAAAATACAAGTTAAGCAAATTTTCTGTAAAGTCTTCTTCATTAAGTGCTAAAGAATTAGTCGTTTTCTTAAGACATTCTTTTGTTTCATTAAATGATTCATCAATTCGTGCCTTTGATTGAAAAGCAATACTTTCGTCGAGACATCGGATGTGAAGTAAAAAATATGTCAATAAATTGATAGAAAATGTATTATTTATATTAAATTTATCCAAAAATATTTTCCACAAATCAATTAACTGTCCGAAAGACAAACCATAAATACATTTTCCATATAATCTCATAAACTGCTGATCGAGACATAGCTTTGAGTCCGAACTGTCTGTGATTTCAATCATTATTTCGTGGATTTTTATGGCTTTTCTTAATTTGAAATAAACGTCAAATAAAGTGCAGAAAAATTGATTTTTGATTGAAATTAATTTCTTTGAGTCTTCATTAATAGGAATACATTTTACAATAATTTGTTTCAATTGTTTTTCGTCACCAATTAATTGATAATCAATTCTAAGCATTAAATCAAAACATTTGACGAACTCTTCAGGAATTAATTCATAATTTTGTAATAATTTAGAAATAAAAGGATTAAAATCAAAAGTTGTATTTAATGTCAAATGTCTGTAATTTAAAGCCAATAATTCAAAAATACGATTAAATGCCAAAACTTTGAATTGAAGTCTAGTTTTTGATTCATTATTAAATAAATTAATTAATAAATTATTATTCCATTTAATTTCTAAATCAATAATCGATAAAATAGTGACAAAAACTTTAATAACAGCGTCTTCTCTAGTCTTATAGCAATCGATAGCTATTGAAAAATATTTAACCAAATATTCAATTAAATTATTTTCTTCATTGTTATCATTCAATAGAGTTTTAATTGAATTGAAAACATGTTTATGTTCTTCAGGAAGTTCTTCAAACTTATTGAGAGCACAACATATCCCACAAATTGTGTCCCAATTATTGTCTTGTATTCTATTAAATAATTGACGATCTGTTGAATCAATTTTTTCCATAACTATTAATAATATTTATAATAAACTAAATTAAAACACAATTTAAACAAATATTTAAAGTTTAAAAATAATTAAAGCACATGTTTAGTCACATGTTGTTATCATTAATAATGAATAAATGTATATCTCTTTTCATATTTGGATCTATTTTACACTTGAAAACTATATTATACACATATTTTCTATATTCAAAAGGTATAAATATTTGAATATAATTGAGATTAAATAAAAATGTTTGTGTTTGAGTCCAATAGAGGGCTATTATTTCATAACAAAATCAATACTAAAAACGTGCTTATTTTCAAAGTTAATGACGAAAGTCGTAAATAAACTCAATTTTTACCGATTTTGACCTTTAATTGTTTATATTATTATTAATTTAATTTATTAATCAAATAAAAATTGTTATAAAGTATGGATTCAGTGAAAAAAGAAGTTTGTTTTCCGCGGGGAAAGAGTGTCAACACTTTGGTTAATAATAAAATTAATGATAAAAAATTGAATAAATTTAAAGTAAATTCAATATCAAGTGATGAACAACTGTTTAAAGTTCGCAAAAGAAAGAATAATGATATTGAACTCAAATCTAATAAATCAAAGAAAGCCAAGAATAAGAAAATTAATTATAATAATAGAGAAGAAAATGATGAGAAAACTGAAAAAGTAATAATAGAATCGATGTCTTTGTCAAGACTTCCCGAAGGAATCATTATTTATGGCTGTATTCAAGACATATCAGATTTTGATATAAAGCTATGCATTAGTGGAGGAATTGTTGTAAAGGTTTCGATCACTAATATATCAGATTCTTATACATCATTATTAGAATCTTTTGCTCAAAATCACGAATCATTCTTATCTTCAGACATAGAAGTATTGAAACCGAACGGAATGTTTAAAATCGGAGAATACTTTCCAATCAAAATATTGAGTAAAACGATTAGTAATAAAGGCTTTGCAAACATTGAGATAATGGGTTCACTTAATCCAAGAGATATTTACAGCGATTTAATACCTTCTTATTTGTTTAAAGTGCCGAAAATGCCTGTCGTCTCAGCCGTTAAGAGTGTTGAAGACCACGGATTTGTTATGGATATTGGTTTGGATGGTGTCAAAGCATTTCTACCTAAAGATAAGGCGCAAACGGCTATTCAATCATTCAAAGGACGCAAAACATTATCTGTCGGGCAGTTAGTCTTGTGTGCAATCGATTCGGTTTCTAATGAACGCAGTATTCAATTGACGACTAAAGCAAAAACTTTAGCCAATTTTAAGTTAACTTCTGATAGAGATGTCTCTCTTTCATGTCTAATGCCTGGTCTCACAGTTTCGGCAACAGTTATGAATGTCAATGAAAGGGGTCTTGAACTCAATATTCTTAATGATTTCACTGGATTTGTAACAAGAAATCATTTGAGAACTGATTGGGATTTACCTAAAAATCTCTACACAATCGGTGATAGAATTGAAGGAACAATACTTTATACGCATCCCATCACTAAACAAATTGCTCTCACATTAAAACCTAAAATGGATTTGAAAGCGATTAAAAGTTTTTTGCAAAATGTAAAAATTGGATCAATTTATGAGAATGCAGTAGTGATGGGTCGCGACGATATGGGAAACACTGTTTTCAAGTTAAACAATGATATAAAAGCTATCGCTACTAAAAAACATCTCTTTGACAAAAATGAAAATGAATTGAACGAAGATTTCGAGTTTGAAACAAAGTTTGGAATCGGGTCATCGCATAAATGCAGAGTTAGATCTATTAATTTAATGGATTCTTTAGTAAGCATTACTTTAAAACAATCATTACTCGAAAGCGCAACTGTTTCTGTCGATGATTTAGAAATTGGATCAATAATTAAGGGAACGGTTAAGAAGTTGACTAAAAATGGTGTTTGTGTTCAAATTGGTTTTGGTCTTAAAGGTTTTGTGCCTAATATTCATTTATCAGATACGCCACAAATAACACATAGAGAACAACTTTTTCCAAATGGAAAAATAGTTAAATGTCGTGTCACTAAAATGGATAAGAGTTGTACTCCTTGTAAAGTAAACCTCACGTGTAAGAAATCATTGCTGAGCAAAAAGTTGAATATTTTGTCCTCATATGAAGATTCTAAACCTAACTTTCAAACTGATGGTGTCGTTGCACTCATTCTTAAAAAAGGTTTATTAATTGAGTTTTTCAATGGTGTTAAAGGTTTTATTCCTATTAAATATTTGAGTACATATCGAATTGAATATCCAGAAAAGGTTTTCACAGTCGGACAAATAGTTAAATGTTCTGTTGTTTCGACTGTTATTGAAAAAGAAAGAATGACCTGTTCTTTAATTAATATCAAAGATTTAAAGAAAGATAAGAATAAAAATGCAAATCTATCTGTTGGACAGATATTGAAACGGATGAAAGTTACGAATAAATCAGAAAATGGTTTTGATTTAATGAATGAATCGACAAAAACAAATGCTTTCATACCATTCGGACATTTATCAGATGACTTGGATTTGGTTTCATTATTAAGCGATGCACTCAATGTCGGAGACATTATTGATGAAGTGGTCATCTTTACTATCAAAGCAAGTCTTGTTATTGTAAGCAAAAAATTAACTTTTATTAATGCAGCGAAAAATGATAACTTCATCTCAACTTATGAAAAACTTGAGCCTAACCTAATAGTTCCCGTTGTTATCAATGGATTTGCCACTTATGGCATATTTGTTGAACTTCCGGGAAATATAAGAGGATTAGTGCCTAAACGCTATCTAATTGATGGTCCCATTGATGAACCCAATAATTTAGGATTCGCTTTACAACAAACTGTTTTTGCAAAGTTTATTGAGTTTGAAAAACAAAGCAATGAAGAAAAAAAAGGGAGAAAGAAACTCGCATTCTCTTTAAAATTATCGCACGTTTGGGATCATAGTTTCGGAGATCGCGTCAATATATTGAATAATTTTATGGTTGACTATGAATTGGCGAAGAAAGCGATTGTTAAAAATAAGTCTGAATTGAGCAAAATTCTATCAAAGTTCGAAATCGGAAAAATCGTTAACTATCGTGTGATTGAAATAAACGATTCTCAAGTCATATGTGATGTTACGGTCGATAATAACAAAGAAGAAAAGCCAGTGAAAGGAATTTCAATGAAATGTTATTCAGATTTAGAACGAGATATAAAAGTTGGTTCCACTGGAATAGCAGTTGTTCTCAGCATTGACTTTAATAATAAACACATTGAACTAATGCTTCGTCAAAAACTTGTAAAACAAGTCAAGAATTCATTGAAAATCAATGCGATTTCAACAATAAAATTAGAACAAGTTATTAAATGCACTTCACTTTATGTTTGCGACAAATATATTCTTGTACTACTCAGTGGTCACGCGCCTGGACTTATAGCTTATATTCCATCTAAAAGACATCTCAATGATGTCAATGGTATGTCTTCGTTATTCTCTTTGGATGAATGCTATCATGTAGTCATCAAATCAATTGTTGACAACAGAGTTATTGCTGTTTTAAAGTCAGAAACAGATAAATATAAACTTAACAGAGTTTCAAAGACTTTCAGTGAATTGAGGGCTAAAGAGAAGGAATTACTAGAAATTAGAGAAAATAAAATCGATAATTCAACAGAAGTTGTTGAGGAAAAAGATGAAAATCATTCTGAGAAAGAAAACAATAAATTGGAAGAAAGTGAAGAAAAGGAAAGCAAAAAAGATAAGAAGAAAAAACATGAAAATAAATTTACCAAAATATTAAATGAAGAAAAAAATAATGATAAAATTGAAGCAAAAGTTGAACCAGAAGTTAATGATTCTAAAAATATTGATTATTTAACCTCTAAATCACATTCTCGAGAATCGAAGGCCACTAAAAGAAATTTTTTACAAGTAAATGAAGAATTTCGTTGGGATGTCGACGACGCGACTCCTGATTTGAGTTCATTAAAGTTAATGACAACCAAAGACTCTTCGAGTGATAGTGATAGCGATGAAAGTGATTCTGGGGATAAAAATCCGAAGAAAAAGAAGACAAGAAGAGAACGAAATGAAGAAGTGCGAGAACGAGAAGAATTGCTCAGAAAAAAGGAAGAGTTACTGATGGACACTGAGAGAAAACCTGAAACAGTCGATGACTTTGAGATATCAGTGTTGGCCTCACCTAATAGTTCATTAGTTTGGCTCAAATTTATGGCTTTTCATTTAGAACAGGCGGAAATCAGTAAAGCCAGAGCTGTTGGTGAGAGAGCTCTCAAAACAATATCATTTAGAGAAGAACAGGAAAAGTTGAATGTTTGGGTGGCATTACTTAATTTGGAGAACTTATACGGAACTCAATCATCACTCGATCAACTGTTTGAGCGTTCGCTTCAATTCAATGAACCCATTGTTATCTATAATCATTTGGCCAACATTTATATGCAATCAAATAAGACAGAACTGGCAGAAGCTCTCTATCACTCAATGTTGAAAAAGTTTAGGCAAAACAAAACAGTTTGGATTAATTTTGGTTTGTTTTATATGAAGAATAAACGTTTGGAATCCGCCAGAAAATTGATGCAAAAAAGTTTGACGTGTTTAGAAAAAAGAGATCACATCGACGTTATCTCAAAGTTCGCTCAAATGGAGTTCAAATTGGGTGAAGTCGAACACGGAAAGACACTTTTCGAAAATATATTGTCCAACTTTTCTAAAAGAGTTGATTTGTGGTCAGTCTATATCGATATGATGATTAAGTATGCATTTAAAAAAGATGATAAAGAAAGTGTAGATACTGTTAGAAATATATTTGAAAGGGTTATAACATTCAAATTGACCGCTAAAAAAATGAAATTCATTTTTAAACGTTATATAGAATTTGAGACTCAATTCAATAATGAGGACAGAATTGACAGAATAAAACAGAAGGCTTTAGAATATGTTGAGGGAAAGGCTTTAAGTTAACAATTTATTGCAGAACATCTAAATTTATATTCAATAAAGTTTAGGAAATTCTATCTTTCATTAATTTGTTTCATTTTCTGAGCTTTTATTCATTGAAATTCAACAAAAAAATTAATATTCATTCAGAGATATTCTGAATAATAATTTCCATTCTATTTTTCATTTGACTATAACTTATATTAATTATTATAAATTTTTTGAATATGTTTTGAATGTTAAGAAAATATTTTTTGAGATAACGATCTCTGCATAACAATTGTTAAAATACTTGATTATAAAAAGAGTTTTTCAAAACTTCAATTGTTTGATTGAGTTTTAAATTTTGTTTGATTTGAATACTATTTTTCGATTCAAACTAAAGTTTATTGTCAAATCATAAAAAAAATACAATATTAAAATGTAAAATTTTTTGATGAAATAAACTTTTTTTGCTTTGTCACAAATGCTTAAACCCATGCATAAGCAAAGGGGTGGTGAACTTGGTTTTAGACCCTACTTTC
Source organism: Camisia spinifer (assembly GCA_034694065.1). Classification (NCBI taxonomy): domain Eukaryota; kingdom Metazoa; phylum Arthropoda; class Arachnida; order Sarcoptiformes; family Camisiidae; genus Camisia; species Camisia spinifer. The sequence continues at coordinate 49,751 of JAQFXV010000023.1, forward strand.
GAACCTATAAAACCAGACCCCAACATTTGAGATTTCTTTGGTTTTAAGTACAATTTTAGAGAAAAATTTAAGATAAACAAAAACTTTCTTGAAGTTTTCGAGATAATAAAAAATTAAGATAATATATAACAAAAAAATTTGGCAAAATTTCAGAAAATGCTTGTATTTCCTTTTGAAAACGATGAGTTTTGATATCCCCTCCCCATGACTCTTACTAGATAGAGACCCCACCTTTGAAAAGGTACTGCTCACTAATTCTTAAACCCTTAAACAAACTGAACCACTAATTCCTTATTTTATTTTTTAGATAATGTGAACAAATCCTCTGAAATAGTTTTTCATCACAATTACTTTATTACTATCATAATGTTTACAACAAATTCAAAAATTTCAGTTTGGCATTATTTATAGTGAAGGTGATCAGTAGGGGGTTTGAACTATCTATTTGTTATGCTTCAGCTAGAAATTATTCACTTCACTCCATCGCGTATAGCAATGAACAAAGTATTCCAAATAATATTTCGTTACTTGAATTTATCTCTCGATCTTTGTGTTGCCATTTAATCAAATGCCACCTTTTAAAGGGGTTTCTGTTTACAAATGTTCACTAATTTGGTCACAGCGTGAAACCCAAGTGAAACTGAAGACTTATTCATTAAAAACCATAAGATATCTCAACATTTCGGGCCGTTTGTTGGTCACAGCGTATGCCAATGCGATAAATTGTTTGCTATCGCATCGCCAACGAGTTTTTTGAAGGATTCTTCGGTGAAGGCAACAATTGGTGCTCACCTATTGATTGTTGTTTGAATATTTTGAGTTAGAAAAGAGCGAATAGTTGTGTGACACTGAAAATGAAAATTGAAAAAATATAAGCATTTGTATTGAGCAGAGGCCGTGTGTATAAACAACATCCAACTGTGTCTTGATATGCATATTTGTATTGCACAGTTGCGTTCCGTCAATCAAATGAGGTTACTCTCCATCAAAAACATGCCATTTTCACTGAATTTCTTCAGAGCTGCCAAATAACTAAATACAAGTTCGTTTACACTTCTATTACATTGAAATTCAATTGAAGCTTCTTTTTTGACATTGGCGTAGAGTAACTATACCTGTATATCAATAATAGAAAAAAGTTAATGACTTATGACTTTGAGCCTTAAAGCCATTCCTGAAAATATCATTTTTTAAAGAAATACTTGTATTCTTACTACGAAATAGTCGTAAATTTTTCTTTCTTGTTCTTTTACTTCTATAAAATTGGGTTAAGTTTTTGTTCAATAACTCAGTTTTTACTATAAGTTTAGTAAAAGTATTTAAAGTAATTATTTGTAATAATAGGCACAAAATCGATTAGTCTTCTTATAGTCCATGACCTAAAGCTATCCATCAGTAATCATATATAATATTGTATTATACACTGTTTGGCAATTCTTATACCTAACAATTTGTCTGTTGTCTATTATTTGCTAAAGTGATACTCTCTTTCTCACCTACTCTCAGTTTTGTATCTTTTATTATATTTCTAGCTTTTCTCGATGACTATTAACACCTTTCTCTTATCACCTGATTATGATTGCAAAACGTAAATAAGAGGGAAGTGATCCGGCCATAATCGATGTTAACAACAAGTATTTGTTGAGCCAAAGATGTGCCACTTTGTCATTTCGAAAGTGCAAATCTTAAAAAACAAGACTTGCAAAGTAGGCCTTTCAGCACAACCAGAATCACGATCTTATAATTTATTGCTACTCAATAACTATTTTTTCGCTTCGAGTGCACATCTATTCTATATTCTAATAACTTTTTTTGTTGGTCAGTGAATTGCGAAGTGTTGGTCAACAGTTTTGTGTTTTCTTACTTTTTTACTACTCGTTATAGTGAGGGTGCAGTGCAGTCAAAATTAATAATTCATTGCTTGTGTCCATCCTTATACTTGAGCCCCACTTTGCTTACCTTATGATGAAATAGACCGATAGCCCCGACGATCACGAAATACCTTACGCTACGATACTATACGAAAACAAAGTGCTTTACCGGCACCGCAGGCATTATTTGAATTCCATCTTTCAATAGTATTTCTCTCCATTTATACTATTAGTATTACAGCTAAAGCTTTTCGAATCAATAATGTGCGAGATTTCGAACGTAAACTTCATAATACATAACATTTATCTTATAAATTAGAATATATTGGATAACAATCTTTGTTTTTATTGAAAATTAGCTTTTGTTGAAGTTTTTATCTTTAAAAAGATTGCGTGTTTTTTGCCAAACAATTTAGAACTTTTTGCATACAAAGAAATAGTGATTTATTTTGTTATCGAATTGATGTCCTGTTATGAATAGTTTTTTAAGTATTTATATATATATACGAGAATATATGCCTTATCTTAACTGAAATACCATTTAATAGGAGTATTTTTGAGCTCATTTTCATTGCTTTACAGTATAACCTCTTTTCATCAGTGTGTGAATAGTCTCCCAATGATTTATTGAATAAACTGTTGCGTCTTTTGAAAACAGAGTATGTGAAGCTTCACATTAGAAAAATACTCTCACTTTGAATCAGTAATTCTTCGCTAACCTTTTGTGAACTTTCTTGTTGAGTAACTTATACTTAATTTACTTTCTTCTAACTCAAGTTTTCACTGAAAAATCAATTCGGGGTTATTTCTATTTATTTTCAGCGCATAATTAAGTTTGAATAAATGGGAAACAAATTTTCAATTGAAGATTTTTGGTTTAAAACTTTATTCTCTTATCATATTTTTCATTCTATCAAATACTTTCTAATGTGTAGAATACTATCAAAAGACTGCATTCAAACTGAAATAATTTTATCTTTATTAAGAGCAATAACAACAACAAAAGTTCTTCATCTATCCCTTTAATTAAATAATGGTATACATAGAACATTTTGACTCGTAATTTAATATTAAACTGTAATTAGAAGAACAATAGATCAAAATCAACAAATGAAAAATGTGAAAAAATTAAAATTAATTTTTGTGAGTTTTTAGTGAATACTAAATGTTTATTTTATTCATTTTGAGTTATTTCCAACTTAAATAATTACCTTCACTTTATTTCAGCTGAATATTTAAAAACTAATTTTGTCAAGTATTAATTGAAAATCATAACATGTTTTGCTAAAGTTGTCATTATTTTTATTTTTCTTATAAAAATTCATCCACTGATTTATTTGACAAAATTCAAACTTTGAAACGTATTAAAGAATTGATCAAACAAAAATTTAAGTATACGAACATATTAGTTATGAGTCAGAAGTTATGAGTGTTTCTCAAGAAGAGGGCCCCCTCAAATTTTGGAGAAATCCTGAAACCAGGCCTCCCTGCAAAATTTAGCTTGAGAAACACTGGTTATGACTCGAAATAGAATATGATTAATATACTCTGTAATGTTCAAACAAATACTGACACTTAGCATAAAAACAATATTAAAGACTTGGATGTCATTTAGTTAATCAATCGTCTGCTTTATTAATTGATATTCAGTTCGTAACTAAGATAAGCTATTTAAATGGATTATAATGGATGAATATTTTAATTCATGGCTTAACAACATTAGAGGAAAGACAAATATTTGATTGTGAAATAATGATTAATTGATGTATTGAAAGATATGCTCATTTAATTCATGATTAATCATTAAATGAAAACATTCAGAGACTTGTTTATAGGTTTACAAGTTTTATTGATAGCTATAAATTCTGATTGACTGAATCAAAAAATAAATAAATTTGAATTTAAGACACATTATTTTATTTTTAATAATATTTATCTTCTGAATGAGAAATACTTGAAAATAAATTGTTTGAAAGATATTTATTGATTCGATAGAAACATCTGCATTGGTTTATATATAAAGAATACTTAGATTATTTTCCAAACATTAATTTGAAATAATTATAACTTTAATTAATAGTTTTTACATATTTCTATTTATATTTTTCGCATTAATTTTTTCTTTTTAGAACTAAAATGAATTTCGCTTGAGTTCAAATACTTCGTTTCACTAATGGTTTCCATTTTCAAAGTTTTTACACGAAATCTTCTGAATTTCACATTTAAATTTTTACAGCATAATCAAAATTGAGCTCATTTAAAAATCATTAAATTTATATTGAACTATAAAAGGGTGCAATAAAACAAAGACTTAAAAGGGCTGTGTTTTACATTAGTTTCTGTTCTTTTACTCAATAGTTATTTTCAAGTTTAAGTAAACTTCAAAAGAATTCAGTTTAGTATTTGGTTTAAACTTCTTTTGACATTTTGATCAGTTGATGAGAAAAGTTGTTTTATTATTATTATTGTCAAACCTCCCACATCGCAGACAAAATTTTTTTTTGATCATTTGAACATTTATTTTAATGACTCTCAAAAGCGGAATAAATTTCGATTGAATTTAATGATAGCACACAATAGCTAATGGTTGGCTCATCTTTTGTCAAAGGTTAAGGTTAGCTGTTTTCTAAGTGCCTAAAAGGCAAACAGATATTGAGTAAAGACAACGAAATGATGAGTTATAATTGCCGATTGAATGTTACATTTGCATCAAAAAATCGTTTTCTACCGAACATTTTGTAACATTTAATGACAGCAATTCAGTTAATTGGGTAATTAGTTCACAAGTTGAGCATAACTTACAAGCATTCATTTGCCGTCATTAGGCCCTAAAGATCGCGATTATTAAATTTATTGAAAATCAAAGCTTTAAATCTTTTAATTTCCAAATATTAATGA